>JARHVA010003036.1:1255000-1310000 GCA_037957365.1 Torreya grandis | reverse complement strand
TAGGAACAAAAATACTATGCCCAAATATGAAAAAGGCATAATTCATTTAATCACATTAGTATCTTGCACCTAATGGGAAATATATAAAATGGGAAATATATAATTGATGGATTATATATAATAACATGTCCTAATACATGTATGGTAGGGATCATATTAATGTATTTAAGTAATAATTTAGATAATCAAATAAAAATATAGATGATATAGATCATGGCACCAATCATATAATAATGAAGCATAAATAGAGAAAGGAAAGCACACTAAGAACATGATAATGGTACCACACTTAGAGTACAAATAATGATAAAAAATTCACACATATAAATTAGATAATATAAACAATATCATGAAAATAAAAAAAGTGCAAACATGTCACATAAATAAATTAACATACATTTATAATAGGGAAAAAATATAGACATGAAATAAAATAGGCACATGCATAAAAACATAAGTAGAGTTGAAAAAAGAGAGTAATTCTAAATAATAATCATACAAAGGAAACATGTTAAACCCCTATAATCAATGAAAAAAATTAAAGGAACATAAGCATACAAATAAAAATGATATCATAGAAATAATGTCATGTAAATAAAACAAGTGTAAACATGGATTAGATATTAGAAACAACTCATGCAAATAAAACAAATGCAAAAAAGTCACATTAATAAAGTAACATACATATATAGTATGGAAACATAATATACATGAAATAAAATAGGCACATGAATTAACACATCAAGTAGAGGTGAAACAATAGAGGCAAACCAAATAATAAACATATAAAGCAAACATGTCAAACCCCTAGAATCAATGAAAACCAGTAATATAACAAATGAAAAAATAAAATAGATAAAGATCATAGTTAAAATCATTAATAAGGTAAGAAACATGACATATAATTATTTATAATCATATAAAATTGTAGTATAAATAAAATAAAGTATGAAAAATGGAACATAAAACATTGTTAGGAAGTAGCCTCAAAGGTGTCCACTTTGAATCCATGATATTATTTATAAACCTATAATTAGTACATATAACTTGATAATACAATTATTAGTATGTGTATAAATATTATATAATCTATAAATATTCATTTAAATATTGAAAAAACTCATTAATTGACAATATATAAATAGAAAACAAATATGATAAGGGAAATCAATCTAATATGACCTAAAAATAATAGAGTATTTAGTTTCCAAAATAAGAGATACATTATCTAAACTAATAAATGATGGTAGAAGACGTAGAATAATCATCCTGAGATGTACATATTAAATAATGAGACCTAATAATATCATGATTAAGGAATAGAGAAATCTATGAATGTAAAAAGAATGAGTTGTCATCATGGTTATTTTCAATATTATTTAGTGTATAACTAATTACTTTTATACATTGATTTTATTTTTATGTGTGTTTGTCTTAGAAATATATTATGATTCAATGTTTTTCTTTGTGATATAAATTAATAAAACTTTATGTTTACCTTGGTGACATATGATGCAATGATTCTATCCTCATTGAAAGGAATTAATGTGTTTGTATCTAATTCATCATGTTTTTATGAAACCATTTTCATATTTATGGTTTTTTTTAGGATTTTATTTAAAAATATAGACTAATATGTAAAATATTTTATCCTTTGAATAAATTTACCTTGATATTAAAAATTTAAGGTTAATACACATTAAAAGGTATATTTTGTATACACATTAATTATGATTTCTAACTCTTTTAAATTTTAAGACTCATCAATGCATTAATATCCTTTAGTACATCTTAAGGAATACATTGGGATTATGATAAGTCAGCTCATGGAGCTTTTTGATATATTTTTACAATTTCATTTATTCTAACTATAAACTTCATTTCTCCATGACTTCTAATTTTCTTATCATCAATGGTTGTTATTCTATATTTTACATCTCTTTTTCCCTTTGGCACATGTTTACCTGACATCATATAAATATTTGATAAATTCTTGGAGTTATGTCAATTTTGTTAAAATTATGAAAACCAAATATCCTTGTTGGAATATTTATTTACTTCTTTGGTCATTCTAATGACACTGAGTAGGTTTGAGTTGTGACTTTTATAGTTTAAGTACATATTTTAGGGTTCTTAATTGTCATTTATAAAATCATAGACATCAAATCATCTCTAATAACCCACTCAAATACACCTTAGTAAGAATAATATTAATTAAATATAATGAACTTGAAATAATAAAATAAAAGTTAACACAAAGGCTAAAAAATTATCAAGGAATGAATTTAATCTAATGATGTAATCTTAGTATTTAGAGTTAATTGTTTGGTTATAATTATGGTTTCTTATTCCATATTTACTTAACTTAAAAATATATCTTACAAAGTGTTTTAATCCAAGGGATATATTAACGCACTGATAAGTCAATCCAAGGTAAGTACCCCTAAGTTTATATTCTTTTTTTATACTTTGGCTGCTATAATAGATTTTTTCATTTTATGTATATCCAATCTTAGAATAGTACATGTTTTTTAGTAAATTATTATATTTTCATGATAATTATTTACATATCATTTTTATCATATAATGATACTTATACAAACCTTATATTAAATGCCTCATGGTTACCTCCTAATGACATTTTAATTTCTTTGAATACCATTATATCTCTTTCTTTAATGTCTAATGAAAACTTGGATTTAGTTAGGTTATATGATTATTATTATGTGTGTATATTCCCATTTTATATAATTTAAAAAATAATTTATCACAACCCTTTTATATATTATTTGACCAGTTTGTGGACTGATGTCTTGTTTGTGTGTTGGATAAAGTATGGTCTTCTATGATACACAACATCACCAATAAACAATGGTTGTAAATATTTTTAAGAATTTTTTAATGATAATATTGGTATTTTAAGGTTTTTATAAGTATTATAGGTTCCATTATGAAGTGTTATATTCATTATAATCTTTGAAGTTGAAGTTTTTGTAAGCCTTTTGGATTTTCCTACCAAAATGGCTATTTTAAAAAACTGAATTTCTAAGTCTAATTCAAAGGAAGGTTTGGAGTCTTAAGTAAATTAAAATGTTTTTAAATGGTACTATATGGTAAATATGTTTTATAATATGTGTCTAAATATTATTTAAAATATAATAATATAAATTAAATAAACATCAGTTGTAACTTCCCATCAACATGGGTTGCTAAGAAAATGCAATTTATTTTTGCATGTTTTAAATGGTATAAAGGCTAGAAATGTTTATTTAAGGAGGAGAGAGTGGTGATTATTTATATATGTTTGAATTATATATAGGTATAGGGTATAAATAAGTAAAATAAATAACAATATTTATAATAACCTTTGCCTGACTTGTCAAGGGTATGTATAGGATAATCTATGTATGGAAAAAGTTGAATAAAATAATGTATTTCAAGGATATTTTTTGAAGTTAAGTGGTTCATGTTAATGTAAGTTTTTTTAATATATAAATGTATATTTATAGTTATTAATACCATTATTTAGTTGATAATTGAAGACCTATAACACAGTGAAATTTAGGACATCCTATTTTTAACACAGTCAAGAAAGTAACTATTTGTGTGTTGTTGTACATTGTATTTAAGGATCTAAGGGATAAAAATAATTTTATAAGGTTAATTTTTTTATATTAATTAACTTGGATACTGATAATTCATTTTTAACATTAAAATTCTTTTGTAGCCTCACTATTTTGTGACACATCCTAAAGAAAGTTTTGTGAATGCTATTGTTTTGCTTGTTGGAGGTGTTTTTTGAAGGTTAATGAATAAAAATATTATATGAGGAGTTAAATTAAACATTTTTATACCTTAAATAAGCTTCATATTCCTTTTAGGGTCTTAAAAATTCATTTAAATTCTCAAAACCATAAATTCTATATACACAGTCCTAGAAAGAGACTAAGAATTTTGCATATTGGATTGTTGGGAATGTTCTATGTTTTTTCATGGACATATAACCATTTTATAGGTATAAGGAAGTAAAAAAATATTTTTTTAAATTTTAATTATATTATGAAAGTTATTAAAACTCAATTTATGCAATTTATAGTGCTTGTTGCCCTGTACATAACAAGACTAGGGTTAGAAAATGGAAACTTGAATAATTCTCTTTTTTCCTAACCAAAATCATAAAATATTGTAATCCATTATGTTTTGATGTATAATATATGATTCAAGTGTTTCCAGATAGTACCAGATAGTACATTGTGTATTTTTGATTTGTGTTCTTGCATGAGGGCTAAAGAGGCCTAATTAGGTGAAGTGGGTAGTGAGTGAAGTGGTTTACCTTAAGAGTTAAGATATAAAAATTTAGGGAGAGTTAAAAATGGATAATGGGTACTCAAAAGTGGTTTTTTGTTTTTGATATAATCTATATTTTGTTTACAATAAGTAGGTTTGTGCTTTAATAAGGCTACAAAGAAAAGAGTCTAAATAAGAGAGTGTGAGTTGGAAGGAGAGTTATTGTTTATAGATTGTATCATTGATTTGGTCATGTGAGAGTGTTAAATTAATATAGAAAGGATATTAATATTCCTAATAAAGGTATAATACCATTGGATTCTTGTTTTAGGCTTTCAAGGTACTTTAAGAAAGAGCTCGTTTGAATCAAGGTTGAAGGGATGAAAGACACAAAAGAGATAATGATGGTGAAAATAAGAGAACGTAGAATAAGAGGAAGGTTGATATATATTTATGATATAAAAAATATTATACATACTAAGAGGCTCAAGAGCCTAGTGAAGGCAATAAGTGAAAAGAAGAGATATCAAGCTTGAATCAAGGTCAAGATAAAGAAAGGGATTGAAGGTAGGTGACTAGAGCCAGGTAAGTGCATGACATCAGTGCAACATTTAATTATTTAAATTATATAGGTTTCCTCTTCATAATTATACCTTTTCTTATTTTTATGATCCTTATGTTATAGACCAATTTACCATTTTTATGCATTAATTTCATTCATTGTATCCATGGTTATGATCCAATAGTGAGAAACACATGAAAAAAGATGGAATTGTCTTTGGTCCCACTCTAATAGGTGAATAAAATAAATGTTGGGTTACCTTATAATATCATCATATCTCTTGATATTCATAGGAGTATAATAAATGTTATCTAAGCCAAGGCTAAGGCTAAAGTTATTTTTTTAATTAAGATATTTAGGTTTGAATAATTTTCAACCATTATTGTCTATTTTCCATTTGAATATATGAATGTGTGTATATATTCTTTAGTAAACACAATTTGATTATATGTGAAGTATTTATTTAATCAGAATCCAATAAATGCATAAAATGGATGATGTTTGTATTTTATATGCAAATTTTTCAACTTAGTTTATCTACCTTATGAAAATTATGATAATTAAATGTTTCCCATGTCGTACTTCAATGCATATCATCCAATTAAATTTTACCATTAACAATAAAATTTTGAATCTTATATATATTTTATACTTTCATTCAAGACTATTAAAATAAAAACTTGGTATAGAGTCAAAATATTGAAGCAATCATTTTGAACTATAAAATTTCATTGATGGAGGTAATGTAATCATGTTTTATTCAAGTAACTTATTTAATACATTTAAAGGATATTAATTTAACATTTGAAATATCTTATATTCATTCTAAGGTAACACAAGTTTATTATATGATTGATCTATATCATTAATTGATTTTGTAATGCCATTCTTATGTAGGAGTGCATGGTCATTGATATTTACATTGAGACTTGGTTTGGTTTAAATTCTTTTACTATGTGGATCACATGTCTCATATGTAAGCATGTGTTATTATATATTTTTGATCTCAAATTCTATAACCACATGAATTGTTTTATCAAATGATAGATAAGGGTTGAAATATACTTTATTCTTGATAATTAATAGTAGACTATTGACATTTTTTTTAACCTCACTCTCTAGAGGTTGATAAGTCATTTTGGTTATCATGATATTGAACATAATAAAATAATTTTTACTATATTAATTATATGTTTTTCTGATTTAAGATCATTTAAAAGTTTGACCTTTTGACAAATATTAATTTAAAATTGTGTCAATAAATCATCAATCGGATGTGCAAAACAATGGATGGAACCACATGGTAAGGCATAAAATTAATAAAGTTCATTTTTCCCTTAGGCTCCATATAAATATTTAAGTACATTATTATGTTATTATCATGATAAATTTGTAAGTAATAAACATAAATTGATCTCATATGGTGAGAAGATTCCCATTTTCAATTATCAAATGCAATATTTTGAGTAATAAAACCAATTGGAAAAGGATAAGAAAGCACATTTTGAGCCAAATAATTTAAAATTATATCATGAAAACTAACCCTATAACTTTTATATTTGGATCATATAGAAATTAATTTAATTTTTTGTCATAAATAGCACATGGTTTGTATAACATTGGTAATTTCAAAGTTCAGAAGGGAAGTGGCAGTATAACTTAGAATATAATAAATCAAACGAAGATTGGAAAAAATGGGGAATTTGAAGAACCATACATGATTAGATAATATGAATAGTAAAAATAATTTGATTGGTTCAAAAAAATTTAGAAGGCACAACAAATTAGAAATAATGTGGAGGAGTTAAGGTTTATGGAGGAAAAGTAATGGAAACATGTTAAATATTAGGAAGTGTAGTATTTTGAAATGGAAGATAGTTAGATAAATGTAAACATGCATGGGGATAGGAATAAATTTTAAAGTAAAAACATGCAAAGGGATATTTTGACAAGAAAATTATTTCAATATATTTATATTATATATATTTGTGCAAGATTGGTCATGTAATATGTCTTAATATAATTTATGGGTTTGTTTCTAGTTTTATCCTCTAATTAAGATTCATATAAAATTCATT
This sequence comes from Torreya grandis, assembly GCA_037957365.1. Classification (NCBI taxonomy): domain Eukaryota; kingdom Viridiplantae; phylum Streptophyta; class Pinopsida; order Cupressales; family Taxaceae; genus Torreya; species Torreya grandis. Next base: position 1,303,073 of record JARHVA010003036.1, on the reverse strand, counting down.
GCCATATTCATTCCAGTAGTCATCTTGAGATTTATTATCATTCATATAATTGTTAATTTTTTCATTCAAATAAGAATTATTATTTACATAAATACACTCATTAACATGTACATATATTTATATAAAGGAATCAACATGTTTTTTTCACATCTATGTCTGATTTTATATTTATCTATCTTACATTTAGGTTATCATATTTTTTATTACTCATTAAATTTTTTATATTAAATTTTTTCATTCAACAATCATGAGGGACTATAAAAATACAACTAACACCCAAGTCATTTATATCATGTACACATTCATTTGGTCCTAATAGGTTAATACTTAGTTTCACTAACCTTTCATCAATGTTATTCTCTATAATAATTATCACATTAGATATATTCTAGATCATTAAAAAAATAAATGAAATTGATATAAGTATTCAAAGCACATTTAAACAATAAATCTAAATATGCTCCATTATAATTACACTAGGGTTTTTAATAAGCCAAAATTAGTTGGGGCTAAATATATTTAATAACTAAACATAAAGTAAAATAAAAAATAGGAACATGCAAGATCCAAGAATATAATATTAATGATAGATAAAATCATAAAAATTAAGGTTTTCTTAATAACACATAGAAACTAGGGCTAATGATTAAAACATGATAAAATAAGCCATATAAAATTTAAATATATGACAAAAAATAAGATATAGCCCTAGAACATAAATTTAATGAAATGCAAGTTTTCAAAACTTTAGTAATATGAAGTTGTACTATATCAATATTTCACTACACTAAATGATATATAATGTGTAATTCATATTAGGTCATTTTTCATAGATAAACATGTAAAAAGACCTAATTATAATAAAATAAATAATATAATAATGAAAATGGGAAAAATATACTTCTGAGAATAAAATTTAATTGTATAAAATAAGTAAGTTATATATTATTTTGAAGATATGTGGAAATAGTTCTAGAATCTAATGTAAATATAACCTATAAAATTTAGAAGAAACTACTAACTTTGAACTTTGACTAGAATTGGTCACTACTCTCTTAACATGACTAGGTGTGTACTACAGGTATAATATACATTGAATGAAAACATGTCCCTTCCAAAAATATAATTGAAAAAAATTATCCTATAATCATGGGCTCCAAAAACCTTTCTTATTGTGAAAAAAATCACTGTAAATCATTCATAAATCTTTATCCTTTCTTGAAACCCTAATCATATCTCAAAAGCTTGCAATACATTTAAAATGTGATAGTAAATTATGGGCCTTCTTCTAAACACATAATTTTGTTACAAGATTATTGTTTCAATTTTTATAGCATGTTTTTTTGCATAAGTATCATGGTTAATATTAAGTAATTATTGACACGTTTCCAAATCATCATCATCATCATCATCATCATCTCTCTCTCTCTCTCTCTCTCTCTCTCTCTCTCTCTCTGGCCCCATCCTATATTATTAATTATCTCATATCTCCTTTATTTATTCATGTCCTGTGGGATACCATCCCCTTTTATTCCTCTATTGTTTATTTATTTTGGACCCAATCAATGTTTCACTAATTCTATCCTCAACACAACCAACTAACTACTAATTATTTCTATTTTAGTTTTATGGTTCCTTGTCTCCTCTTTTTCCCTCTTTGTTCTCATCTTTTTTTTCATCATCTCTCCCTTAGATTCTATCAAATTATGTTCCAATAGGTCCCTTATTCAAATTATAAAATTCTATATATAAAAATATACCTAGAGACATTTCCATAAGAATTATCAATCAATAACTTATTTTGAAAATTATTAGGCAGACTACCAAATATTTATTTCTACTCTTCAAGGATTTTTTAGGGTTCCAAATATTTTCATACTTGTTCCAAGATAATTTTATGTAAATATTCATTTATTTTCACTTGATTATCTAGGTAGATAATCTAATGGCATATCTCCCATTTTGGTTGGGATCACACTCAAAAAATCATTAAAACTACATTGGCCATGATCCCAAGCATGTGGGATATGTAGTTGTAACACCTGTAGAGGTATCACATGCCAAATTAATTCATGATTATATTACTCTTTATACATTATGAATAATTATATTAACATAAAAATAAGACCCTAAACTATTTTTTCTACCATAAATTATGTGAAAAAAATAATGTATTTTGATAATTATATACCATTGATGCTACCAATAAACTTACAGGACATGAAAATCAAGAAAGGATGGAATGAACAAAATAAGGACAATCAATATTTAGATGATATTACCTAAACATAACTAGTTCTCATATTATAACCTATTCATAATATTGATACTATATCTAAAAATAATCTCTCTACCAACCCCAGAAAATCATTTCCAATCTTATAATATATTTATAATCCCTGTGTTAATTTAATCTTCTATTTGTCTCATTTCTCTTTCCTTGGGTTTTATTTGATCAAATTATAGTCTCTATTTTGGCATTAGGTTAGAATTGATTAATTTTTGTCATTATATGTATATATATTTTTATTGTTCCATATCTTTTACGTATTTTACATAATGTTTTTTAATAAGGGTAAAATGAGGTTTTTTTACGAGGGAACTGACCTTATACAAGGAACATATAGACCAAGCCCCAAAGACCTAAATAAATAATAATGTCTTCTGAATTCAAGGAAAAAACACATCAAACTAAAAATAATAGGATAACAACCCAATAATAAATAGAAAATAACTAAGAGTTACATCCTCCTAAGGCCTCCTCACAACTTGTAATACATATTTTTAGGTCTAAATCCATCTATTGAAATGTTTTGGGAGAAAATCTAATATCCTTATCACATTCGATACACTTTTGATCTTGTTATGAATAAGATCCAACTCCTTTATGTATGCTACTCAAAAGGGTTATTAGAGTCCCAAGTTAGTGATGTTGTTCTTCATCGATGCTTTCCTCACCTCCATAAGAGCTTTAGCATTCTCATTAAATCAAGCATTCTCTCTTTCTAGGATCGAAACCCTATCCCTCAACCTCTTAAGCTGGGTTTCCATTAGTTTTTGCTCATCCTTAAATTTTTTTTGGGGAAGCAAGTCCAGAAGATACATGGCCTATTAATTTTGTGCTGTGATTTCATGTATAAACCACCTGAGCATATCTATTTGAAGATGTAGTTCTTCCTCAATTCTATCAACTTTACTTTATTTGGTAATAAACTCAATGACTCTATAATGTAATTATCATTATATCACTAATATTCAAAAAAAAATTGTGAACATGGTACTCTTAGATACAACCAATGGTTTTTTACCCTTATTCACTATAAGGTTTTATATTTTCACTTGTTTTCATCTCTAATTTTTAGGGCTTTAATTATGCTTTGATTTTTTATAACTTTCCATAATTGAATCAAAGATTGTGTCCTTTTTTGAGATGGTTTATATTATCAAAATATATGCTTTTAATGTGAATGAGACACATATATTGAAAGGAAAAAAACATTCTTTGAATAATTCTAATTTATGTTTTACATTTATAAAAATATAATTTATGGAATTTTATAAAAATTTAAAAATAATTTGATGTCAAATCCTTCTATTTTTGAAATTGTGAAAATGGTTAATAAAGTAGATAGTATACATTATTCCAATGAAAATAAGGATACTTCTTTGATTTTTAATTTTATGCCTTCATCTTATAGGATTTGTGAGCATTATGTTTATTCATGTTCCATCTCTAATCCTCATAGTTTTCCTATAATTATAACCAATAATAATATTCAACCCTTGAGAAAACTATTTGGTACTTATTTTCATCTTTGATAATGTGTCACCTAATTTGAGCTCTTCCAAACCCTTAGTCCATCTAATCAAGACAAGTTAATCATGCCTTCAAAATTTTAGCTCCATGCCCTAATTATTTTTATTTGATCTAAATTTGGGCCTTGAGTCTTTTGATTTCCCCTAAAACTTTTCCACCTGTTATTATCAAATCACTTCAATTTTCTAGGCCAGTCCAAAAAGTTTCTATGTTTTTTTAATTCCTCTGGTATCGAGATCATGCCATGTGGCATGATACTAACAACCCTAACTAATCAAAAAGTATTCAAGAGTTTAATTATTTAATGGCCATGAGGGCCTGAGAAGTCATGACATAGTGATTTTCTAGGATCCTAGGACCATAGAGACTTAAGAAATAATATAAAGGCTCTGAGCTCTTGAATTTATAAGAGTCTACCATGTGGTGACTTATTAGGGACCCCAAGACCATATAGACTAAATTGATTACAATATAAAGTTGAAAGGCATAACTCACCAAGAAGGTTCTATGTGGTATCATTATGTGCATCTAGACTAGAGATCCATATTGATAAGTGACTACAGTGCGACACCCTAATGATGTCAAATTTTCCCACAAGCTTAAATTTGATGGTTGTCTTGAACATCAAAATTATCAAAGGCTTGAGGAAAGTAATGGTCAATTAAATGTTGAATTTATATTGGTAAGCAGGATTAATAGGGACATTATCTCAAATTATAATGCTTGGGATGAGTTAATGATTAATCTATGTATGCTTTATACATATTTAAATGGATTTTATTTGAAACCAGAGTTGATTAATTCAAATGTCTATGTATAAAATATCAAAATGTTTTATTTGTTTCTCATATTTGGTTTAAATTGGTTATGGATTTTATATTAATGATTTAATTTATTTAATTATTTTAACTTGTCATTTATCCAAAAGATTTATGCCTGACCATTTCATTTGATATTTTAGGGTTCATATTTAAAACTAGGTCATTGATTTGTACATGTGTCCTCATTAGGGTGTCCTAACCTTCAACTAAAACACAAGGCAAAAAGGAGTTAAGTCAAGTTATATATAGAGTAACAAATAAGATACATGAGATGACTCTAAACCAATGAGAGAGTAGTAAATGAAAGATTCTGGATGAGATGGTGGATCCCAAATCAATATATTGATGATTAAGAGATAATAATGTGGCCTCTAACTATAAAATATGAACATGCCTTCATATCCTATCAGGGCATAGTTGAGTTGGCACATCTATTATAATATCGACAACTATCTCCAATCACATTAACGATTGATTTTAACCACCCCATTAGTGGGAATTCAAAATTTGAGAAGGAGATCCATGTAATTTTGGGTATATATAAGATCATCTCTCATATTGTTATAAGGGTTGTCTCCTTTTAATTTTAGTAATAAAGTAGTGGACTAGACTATCTGGTTATCCATAGTTAGCTAGATAGACATTTTCATGCTTTTCTAGAGTAGTCTTTTTATTATTTCTATGAAAGTGAAGATTCTAGTTGAATGACTATTATAAATATTACCATTATTAATCAATAAGAAACATATTGGTATTCATATTGTTTTTTATTCCAATGTCCATTTTTTGTGCATTTTTCTATGGTGTTTATTTTCCTCTTTGTTCATAGCAACTTCTCCCCAAAATCTCATACCATATTTTAGCTAGAGTTGTGCTAGGTCTGGCTCAACTGAGGAATGGTTTATATGAGATTTTTTCAATGAAAACTACAAATTCATCTCTATGGTAGTTGGGCCTTTTCTTCCCTTTTTCCCTTTCTTTTGTTATTTCTTTTATTTTTTTGTTAGATTATAACTAATAATAATCATATTATAATTTTAAATCATGATTATTGAATGTAATATATCACCATTTGAGCTTTGTTTAATAGATTAGTGGTGGTATAATTCAATCATATTATAATTTTAAATCATGATTATTAAATGTAATACATAACCATTTGAGATTTTTTTAATAGATCAGTGGTGGTATAATTGAGTCTCGTAGTGTCTATAACTTAAGACATCATCTAGAGTAAATTTCACTAGTCCCCTTGAATTGGAATGGTCACAATGAGCCAACTGAGTTACCCTACCTACCATAACTTGGTAACCAAGAACTTTGGGATATTTTTTCATTAAAATATAATTTCAAGAGATATAGGTATTAAAAACCCCTACCTATCTTGGCATGTCAAAATATCCACCAATACTTCCCTTAACTAGTTAATGCAATTTGCACCAATCAAATATTGAGAATGTTACTTGATAATAACATGATTAATTTACATTTAATTAGTCATTATGATGTGAATATTACACCATGAGCATTTAGTTATAAAATTTTATAATGATTGTCATCAAATCCATGGTAAATCAATGGATAGGTTTTATGCTTTACAAGGAAAATATAATTTTATTGAAAGAAAGATGTGTAGACACACAAAAAAATGGTATAAAACTTGTTTGTAGAAAGTTATTTTTTGTAAATTTACATATATGGAATCTCATTAATAATGGATACCTTATTAATTATATTTTATTGGTATTTCACTCTTTTATTTGATCTTTATCTCCACTTTTTGGTATGTCATAGGGATACCTAGTTTGGTCCTTTTTTATCTACTCAATTTTTTACACTTGGAGAATATCAGAAACCTTGGTCTTTTGTGTTAGTTTTTGGTTCTTTATAAATCAATTGTTCATGAAAATAGTTCCATAAATCAAACTTGAGAGAAATATATCATAAAATTCCATAAATATATTTTAGGGATAATAATTCATATAGTAAAATAAAAACTTAGATAAATAATATTCCACTTGACTATACTTTTGGCATTCATAAATGAATAAATATGGTTGCATATATTTATTACATGCTTATAAAGAGGATGACCTATGAAATATTGAATTTATACTTGAGGTCACATTATTTACCTCACATGCACATAAATGGGATGCATACATGTGGTTTTATCCATCTTTGGATTATTAAAATGCAATAAAAACACATCTACTCAATAGGGAGTGGTTAGGGTTGGTCCCACCCAAAGAAATAAATGTTATATTAGGTTATATTATGGTTAATAAAATGATTAAGGTTTTAGATGGAAGATAATGAAATAATCATTATCACATGGGACCAAAGGAATGCTCACACACATGAATAAATTTTAATTTCAAGAGTTGGGGTCACAAAACTTATTGACCCACACCTACTAATAAACTCTAAATAGTGCCACATACCATAGAGGTGAAAATATAACATAAACATATAGAGAGGTATTCAAATTCTTCTTAAATTTTGAATCGATAATGAGGTAGTTATAGATCATATGAAGGTACAATGACATCTATTTTGAGTTAATTACAATAAAAAATATCTAAGTACATAATTTCTCTCTTGATTTATCAATTATAAATCAATATAGTGAAATATATATCAACAAATTTAAATTTAAATTATTATATTTAATTACATATTTTATATATTTTAATTAGTGCATACTTTATAATATGTTATACTGCATAGTTATTTAATAGCCAATTTGTTTTGTGAACCTAATCATTCATTTGAACCAAAAAAATTCATGCTTCCTTAAAATAATTAGGGTTTATTTTTATAGGGTTTACATTTTTCCAATTAAATTAGGGTTAATAATTATGGATTAATTTATTATCCTCTTAAGGTTCAATTTATTTTCCATTCTTACACATCTTTTAAACCAGACTATTTCCCATTCTATATACTCATTATTTTATACAATGTTTTTCACTTTGATTATACCAATGAATGGAAAAAATATGAAAAATTATAATGATTATGTGAATGATAACAATGAATATTTATATAATATTTATGTATCTTTAACAATTTTAGTTAATTGTATACAAGTAAAATAAAATTTATGTCATATAGTATGAACTAGCTCTCCTACCCCTTTTATAGACCTTTCTAATAATTTCAAGGATAATTAATCATTCATATTTTGGATGATTTATTATGCCTACATTTAATTTATTCAATGGATATATAAATATTCATTTTGTATCCACCTTGCACACTTTGTATCTTCTCTTGAAATTTAAAATTAAAGGCCTTATAATGGTTCTATGACTTACCTAGTGGGTATACATCTTATTTATTATAATTATAAGATATTTTATTATCTCATTTCAAATAAATAAGAGGTCATAGGTTAATGTTATAACTTATACAAAACCTACACGAATTCATGATGATCCCATAAAGGTAAATTTTAAGACTCAAAAGTATATTACCCTACTTAATATCATCCAAGTGCTTTATAAAATTAATTCATCTTATTAAAAAATTACCTCCACTTAAGGGAAAAAAATTCTATCACACCTATAATTTTTTTAAGTAGCTTTACTTTGATGTACTTTCTTATGAGAGTGATATTGTACATGTTTTCACTCTTTATTATTAATCTACAATCTCCAAAAGTCAAAAACCTGGTGTCTCTAAGGTGATTCTCCACCTAATAGTGAAACTACATATAAGACATTTAAATAGGAAATAACTTTAATAATTCATACCCCTTCTATTATTAACAAACCTATAAGATTTTGAATAATCAAAGATAAAAAGTGTTATTTTAAGAATGTTACAAAGTATAAATCTAGTGACATTACCTTCTATTAGATATTTACATGTAAATAATTTACCACAAGTGGGATAAAGGTAATTTTGTAATAGTCATTGAATAAAATGGCATATAAATGACAATTATTATGTAGTGCAATAAAAAATCAAAGAACTTTTGGATAAGGGTGTCATTAAATTTTAAAAAATTAATGATACACTATTAAGGTTAATTCATCCATATTCATCTTTTTAAACTCTAATAAGGTTGGGGTATTTCATGTTGTTTGTAAACTTAATACATTGTATGTGAATATAAAAATAAATCAATGGTCTTCAAGATCATTTAGAAGGTGAACATATGCAATTAATCATTATTGATGATAAAATTTGACATAATACATTCATAATTGAATTTGTTGATAAATTAGGGCATGATTAGAGTGATTTTCAACATATAGCTACCCATTAGGGTCATAGGGGCATATAACAATACCATTTTATTTTGGTTTTAAGATAGTGTAATATTATTCATTTTGAAACCTACCATTATATAATTTAATGTGGTATTTAAAAAATCATGGTTAGAGAAAAAGGAAGAAAAAATGGGTAATATCAAAAAAAAAATATTTGATTTTCAAGGATGTTTACTAAAATTTTAGTGAGATAAAACATACATACAAAAACATCCTACAATGGGTATAATTACATTTCAAAGTTCATAAATATAGATTTAAAAACTTTGAAAAAAATACAAAGTGAGAAACTAAAATTGTATTAAGTAATCTTATTATAAATGAATAATAAAAGAAAGAAGATCTATTTTATATTAAATATCAAGATTCTAATAAACCATTTTCTAAAGCATATTCATCACAATATTCTAATGAAAATGGAATTTTTAGTGTTCCTATGAGTTTATACACAAACATTTATCCATGTGGTTCATGTAATCATGAGCTTAAAGTAACCAATGAAGAATATTTATTTCATATAAACTCAACATCTTGATCCCTAAGCCTAGGATCTTTCCAAGAGTAAAAAACACTATCATCATAGTGTGATATCAAACAATAAATGTTTAACCTCTCTTAATACTTATATATAACTAATGTTGTCTATAGGGTGGCATGATCAACCAATGGTTTTTTATGATCACCATATAATTGAACATACACTAAGAAAATTATCTATCCTAGATCCTTGATTTGGATAGATAGGAGAATATATTGGGCTACCAAATAACCTCTAAAATTAGTAAAATCTCTCCTAAAAGTTATCATGTTTTTGAGTAGTAACAATATAAAAAGCAGTGTCATATGCAAAAAGGTAAAAAAATTGAGCATGTATGATAGATATGTCATTATCTCTCTATAAGGTCACCCTAAATAACATCATTGAGAATCTATTAGGTCAAAACGTAAATGGATCCCTCAATAACAGTGTTCTAATGCTCCTTTTCTACATATTACAAAATATTTAAAAAGCATTATAACATAGTAAGCAAATTGGATAAAAAATTAATAAAACACTAATACATTATGTGTGTGCCTACCAAGACATGCAATAAGTGTATCCAATTATCTATCTCCATACACCTCATCAAAATCATTATCCATATCCACATCAAGTTGTATACCTATATCTACATCCATTATGACCACTAAAATAAGAAATAATATAGGATGATGTGATTGGAATCACCATTAAGTATACTCCATGATGCATCCTTAATCATTATTAGATAAAATTACTACTAGGGGTATACCTACCCCTTTAGCATGGGAGTTAGCTCCAAAAAACTAGGAAGATCTCACTCTCTAATACCTCAACCCCATATATGAGTATGGGTTAATGAAATAGGTGATGAAGTTAATCCTTCACAATAGTAAATTTTATAGTGATTTTATCACACTAATATCACTCATAAATACCTAAAAATATGTTATGAAACCAATAACTAACACAAATCCACTATAGCTAGATGACATCCTTAGGCCACAAAAAAAAATATTGACTGGGCTTGTAGATAATGGAACCTATATTTAATCTCTCTAATAGAATATGTCAATCCATGTATTGAATCAAGGAATTTAAACCACTAAGCCACCTCTTTACATATGTCTATGGATGTGTCCACTTAGCCAATGGATGACCAGTGAGATGAATTGGAGATATACATTTATCAGACCACACATGTAAAAATAATAAATCTTAAATCAGATTTGAAATAAAAGTATGTAAAAATATATTAGATGTTAGATGGTGGAGCCTGATACTATTATAATAACTAGTTCTTGATTAGGGGGAGGGGGTGTGGTGAGGCAACGCACACCTCCTGCCCACCCCCCACACCCCCACCCCCCTGAAACTATGGTAATAATGGGGGTCCAGGGGATTATGGCCATACTTGGGGCCCCCTAGTAGGGATTTAGTAGTAATGCCCTTGAAGCAAAATTTTGTGAAAAATAAATTGTGAAATATTATAATTTCATAGTAAATTTGGACTGTTGACTATTAGGTCACAAATCTAATAGTATAAATTATGTTGGTGTATTTTTTGCCTAATACGTAACCCTCTTTTGATATGAGGGAATTGTAATCATGATGACACACTATATGCGAGTAAAGAGGAGATTGCAGTGGATGTATTACAGGTTTATCCCTTCATTTTTTGAATTGAATAAGAGAATAACTAGATGTTTCTATGTGGACATAGCCCATATTGGATAAACCACATTAAATATGTGTCTCTCTTGTGTTAATTTTTTTGCATTTTATTTCCATCTTTATTTCATTAATATTACTTTGTGTTTATATTCCTAACATTATAATGACTAATTCAACACTAAAATAATGATTCATGCCTATCATATGCATATGGTAGCAAAAATAAACTTAAAACATAGGTTGATACACATGTTTACACATTAAAAAAATCTAAAATACATTGACAATAACTTATGTATCACATTTTTTCAAAGTCATATAAATTGTAGTGAAATGTGAGTTTTTAAGCAAATACCAGTCCAAATGGATATTTTGCCTACAAAGATGCCCTAAGATCTCAAATCAAGCAGGGTAACACATCATCACACTAACAAAATTTAATGTTACAATAATAATTTAGTGGAGTGCAAATCAATTCTCAAAATATAAATCTTTAACATATTTATATCAAAAACACTTTGGTACGTATAGTTCCAAAAATTAAGGTTTTACTATTATTTCAAAATAAATTAGAAATCATGATAACTTGAGGCTCATATATCCATTTCACCTCCATTCAATTGCATTAGAACATGTATGGGGTGATCCTACATATGGTGACATTTTTAAGGCAATATATTAATATATAAAAACATGTAGTTTGATATAACTATTTATAGGATATATATAATATTGCTTAGTATCTCTCAAACATGCATTATATTATTATGACTAGGAAAAATCAATTTAAATTTGAATAACATGTATAGATCCACTCATGTAAGGGGCATGGAAAATTAATAAAGTTATAAATTTCACTCATAATTTTAACATTAATTTTTGTAATGAAAATTCAATTCCTAATTTTAATATGTAAATAAAATCACTTATAATGATTATATCTTGTGTGATAAATAATTTATCTTTATTTTTATTATGATTTTCATATGTTCTTGCAGTGATGAACATACTTTTAAGATGCCATATCTTATCATGTTTTTATATGTACTTTACATGATTATAATTTTTATATATAACACATGATGCACATAACTCTTTATTTTGAGATAATTGATTCAAAAAATTCACCATAATATCAAAAGGGGGCCATCAAATAATATTTTTTCAAAGATTCAAGCCATATTAGTTAGATCATTTGCATTCTAAGATAAATTATATGATTTAAATGGGCCACATGAACAAGCTGAGATATATTTGGGAATTCTACATTATTTTGAGGAATAATTGAGAAACTCTAGGACATTTTAAAATACTTATTTTTGAATTTTTTTTATCACTTTTAAGATTATATGGATCATATTGGGGCACATGTTTTGTTCACTCAAATGATTTTATATTTTCTACATTGAGAAATAATGAGAATGATGATAATGTGTAATCCCTTTAATTTTATAATCATTAGTAATGGTTTTATCCATATACATATTAACCCATTTCAAGGTTACAATAATATATATGAAATTATTTTTGTGTTCTAATTTTACACACAAACCTATTTTGAGGTTCCAATTTTGAATATGACCCTATTTTGGGGTTCCACTTTTCCATACGAACTTAATTTAATTATTCCAAATTTATAGACAGCTCTTAAACACCCTTATTTTAATATATAACCAAGAAGAGAGAGAGGATATGAACACATCCACCATATGAGTTAGATTATTTGGGATTGATGTAATTTCCACTCCAAATGAAAGGAGAACAATTTAGGAGAAAAATAATACCATGTACCAACATGTGTATTCATTATTTTTATTTAAATTATGCTATTATTTTTTTTGGAATATTAATCTATTTGATTATGTTCACAATTTACTTCAAGTATTCATGGGACATTATAGAACATTGTGATTGTGAAGTTAAAATTTTAAAAATTATAATGCAAACACATTTTTTTAAATCCCTTTAAACCAATTTTAGTATTAAATTTAAATGTTAGATCAAAGGAGGGAATATGTAGACACTAAAATTTTGTATGAGTATTTTTTTTACAACTATTTTTATTTTACACATATAAACATTCATTATAAATGTGGCATTTATTGGCACTATTATCCTGATTTTTCAATCCAGTAGTCTTGATCTAACATTTCTTTCAAATTCTTGATCTTTCATAGGAATCCATAGTCTAGTATTATTTGTCTCTAACCTTTTATATATTCTTGGGATAAAAATAATAAACTAAAAATTTGTAAGCTATAGGTAGTATCCATAGTTTTTAATATTATTGTACATAATATATATTTAGTCCTAGGTGTATTATTTTTTATTCTAGTAAATTTTGAATACTCATCTTAGAATAATAAATGAATAATCACATTTGTAGCCTATTTATTGTAGTGTTTATTCTTTTTCAAATCAATTAAATGTAGGTTTATTTTGCACCAAATATATTTTATTCTCACAGTCTAGCTACCTAGCCTAACATTGGTACCAGAGCACACACTTATTCCACATTTGCATCTAATCCTCCTTCCTAGTTTATAGCCATAAAACTTTAAAAATAATTGTTTCACTTAAAAATTCAATGAAAATATTGTATTATTGAGCCATTTAGTCAATAATTATGGTGAATAGTTACATAGCATTTTAAACTTGCATCTTTCTCTTTACATGACCTTCATAGTGTTTAAGAACTGAACAACCATAAATTAATCTTAGTAAAGGCATTGGTCAAATAAGAAAAACATTTAAATATATGTTGGTATACTCAGTTATTTATCAAATCCTAATTAGACAACACTCTAACATACATAAAACATGTCTTGGCATTGTTATTTTAATTAAATATATCACTAAAAAGTCACAAGTAACCTTAAAATGCCTTTAATATTGTGGACCACTTATATGAGGCTTTGACATTATTGTGAAAGTATAATTATAGCATGTAATTTCAAATTATCACATTGTTGTATTTTAAATATTTCAAAGTATTATTTTATGCTTCCACTTGGTCTTCTCCTTTTCAAAACATGGAGTTCAGTCAAAGAGATAAGTACCAATTGATTTTAAAATTTATATGTACTTTCATGGTTTTTCAAGTTAAAACAACATAGTCAATTTGGAGGATTAATGAATTATGTAAGAAATAAATAAGTCATTTGTTGTACAAACCAATCAAATTCACTTATTTATCAAAAAACCATTTTTTTTGGTGAAAATCCAATAATTGTAGCATTCAATATTAATTATGCCTTGAGTTTACATTTATGATTAATGTTATTACGATTATAATAATGCATCTAATTCATAGTATATATGTAAAAATGAAATTTGATGCATATTCCTTATAAATCCCCAAGATAAATAAGGATAAAACCTAATTTTATCAATTTTCCCTCTGTCACCTATATTATCTATCGCTAGATGTAAAGCCTGAATATAATAAATTTAGAGTATATAGGATTATTACACCCATGTATAGGGAATTATCAATAATAAGGTGTCATGGATATAATGAATCATTTTCACCTACTACCTAAGTTTCATGTATCATTATGATCTCATGTACTTTAACATCTCTTTCAAGAGGCAACATGTATATAGAAAGGGAAATATTTTTTAATGTACCATTAAGTATATAAGAAGGGTGAGGATATATAAAGGTTTAGTAGATGAATCTAGTCATATATATGAAAATAAAACTTTTGGATTTATAAATAATTAATCGATCTCCCTTCATATAAATAATTCATTTAATAAAAAATAAGTGTTGGCACAATAATAATTAGGATGGAAACCTAGTTAGAATGGTCAATACAAGTGGATACCACTTTCATTTTCAATTATTTATGGTTTGAAATTTTTGAATTGAATGCAAAAATAAATAAACCAAAATAAGAAAATAATCAAAATAGTTGAATAAAAATAATTCAAGAACATTAGATTTGATAAGGATCTTAGTTGATAGACAATTTTTCATCATACACAAGGATGCAACACTCAATGGGAATCATTATAGAAGTGTACTAATTTTATGATTCTCATCTAAAATTTGAGTTCATATAATTTCAATTGATTTTTTTTATCTTGAGTTGAAAAATTATGATGTTATGAGTCTTGCCTCAAAAATATGAGCTATCAAGCATGATGTTGACATTACTAGTTGAAATTAATTAAATAATAAAGTATAATAATAGTAATAGATCAAAATATGAATAAAATATATGAATAAAAGACAAGCCACTTTGAGAGGGAAACCTCCATAGTATTCAATAAGCGCATAATTCATAATTTAATGATAAACAACGAGCCACTACCTCATATATATAGTCTACCTTCACCATGGTTACACCATAAACCGACCTACTAACCAAATGAATGCATAAATACACGTGATATAACATAAAAGAGGGATAAGTAAGCTACAAGTCAGATTTAAATATTCTAATACATGTTATAGGCTAGGGATGTAGCACTAGTATAAAATTTTATATATACATGATTGCATTCATAAAATATCTTATTCCCACATATTCAAATTATTTTCAGTATTTTCAAGTAAACAATCAACTGAAGGATCTCACTTTTAACCAATTGGTTGAAAAGATGCCCAAAAGATAAAATAATTCTGGAAGAAAGATGCACTCCACATGCTGAAACATTTTATATGCAATTAAAAAGGTAAATTATTATAAGTATTATTTTTCCAATAAGGCCTCATCTTGGAAAAATTAAAGTAATGGGAAAAATAAGGGATAAGAAGAGCGCCCCCCCCCCCCCCCCCCCCCCCCCACTGCAACCCACACATAAAATAATAGAAAAAGCTTTTTTTAAACATGGCATAAAAAAGAGTCATGAAGATCATAAATGCAAAACATCATGGGATAAATTGAGGCATATCAAAAAAAAATAAGAAAATGAATATAAGAAAACCTTAGAATTAGACTCAACTGAGTTCACAAGTGAATATGTGCTTTCTATTTTAGATGAAGTCAAAAATGCCTCTTTTAATTAAATATGGATAATAATTTGATCCTAGATATTATGACACACAATATTCACTAAGAGACTTATTAGAGGAGTTTCATGAAAAAATACTGGGTCTATTGAAGGAACACTTTGACTCATATTTATAGAGATTCAATATATCATTCTCCAAAATTTGTTATACCTTTGTCAATTGAAAAAAAAATTGTTGTCTCTGGTACTCATTAAAAAAAAGGCCACTCCATTTTTATGGATGGAGAGGTAAACATAAAAATAAAAATTGATAATGTTATTTTCTTAACTAGATTTAAGTAATGACATTTGATGAAACTGAGAGGCGAGTCTTAAATTATAATAAAATTTACTTATCTCATTTAAGAATGGATTTTAGCAATCCTTTTATAGAATTTTATAGTTAGTCATACTTGATGTGATAACATATTAATAACTCAAAATAATAGTGTTATAGTTTTTTAAACACTCCCCAAAAATATTGAAAAGTGTGAAGCCTACATCTTAGATCAACATGAAAGAGAACCATTTCAAAATTTAAAATGGAAAGCTGAGAAAAAATTGTAGGTGGTTCCCTTTGATTTGTGTTATCTATCAATTCTTTGTTCTAGAGGTCATAAATACTTAATTTTTTTCATTGATCACTATAGAAAAATAACTTGGATCTACTTCATAAATCAAAATCATAATCATTCAAAAAATTTTAAAGGTTTTGAATAATGATTAACAATGAAGGATAATATTTTATTTAGAAACTAAGGATTGACAATGGCGGTGAATTCACATAAAAGGTGTTTTAAGCCTATCTCAAGCAAAATGGGATAAAAAACTATCTCAAATTCCCTTACACTCCTTAATATAATGGACTAGTAGATAGGATGAATAGAACCATAGTGAACATGGTTTAATAAATTTGGGGTTTTAAAGGGTTAAATATACATTTATAGGTAGAAGTTATTAGTGTAGGTTTTTATTTTTCCCTATTTATTAATTAGGGAAATTGTATTTCTTGCGCATACATGGAGTTTTCTTACATTTGTGGGATAGGCTAGCTTATGTGGAGGTGTGTGTCATAGATGTGTCATAGGTATCATAAGTAACTCCCTTGATGGGAGTTACTTCTCTATTCTTAGCACCTTGTCACCACCTTTCATGGAGGAGTTACTGACTATTCTTGGTGTGCCTTGTCCACCTTTTGTGGAGGAGTTACTTTCATACTCTCCTATTTGTAGTCCTCACTTTGGCCATCTCATGTTAATCAGATTTTGGTTTTCTCCATTTTGTCTTGTGCAAGTTATCTTCTTGTGTTATTTTCAAATTGCTTTAGCATCTATGTGGTGTGCACTTGCTTCATCTTATGTCATCATGTCTCCATTACACTCACGTTATCTGAATTTTGGAAATAACTCTGATATGGTATCAGAGCAAGAATGGTAATCGTGTGTCTGGGTATGCTTTTAGTTCATTTTGGAATCTAGAAGAGTGGAGTTCTTTTTATTTTTTTGTTTTCTAGATTTGATCTAAAATAAAAATATATATATCAATTCTAGTTAGTTTCCTTGGAAATCCTTGGCCTTTGGGTGTCTTGGCTGTCTTCACTTCAAGATCAACATTCAACAGCAGAAGAAAGGAGCAGCATTCAACAGTAGAAAGAGGAGTAGCACTCAGCAACTCTGTGCCAACCATTTTTTAGTCTGCACTATCCTTCTACAGCTTCCTCCACATAGTAGCAGTAGTTATTTCTATTTACCAGGTGCTAAGCTAGTTGTACGACATCCTTTTCAATAGCCAACCAGGCCGTACAACGTCCAGGTCTGCTATTTTTTGTTTTTTGCAAAAAAAAATCAAAACTATGCGCTTTTTTGGGACACCACTGCTGCATCTATTTTGTTGTCTTAAACTTGAAGTGCACCCTCTTTTTTGGTGAAGATATTCTGTTACACTTCCTTCCAATAAGGCACCTCAGACAGTCCAGCAGGTCTGCATTGTTTTTTGTCTTTTTTGCTGCAAATTTGGACTGTAATTTCTTGAAAATGGTGCTCCTTTCATGCTTGGCATCCCATGTGGACCCTTAAACACCTTGGCAATCCTTCAAAACTATCTTTGTTTTTTTTTTACTTAAAATTGACTTGATAAAACAAAAATTAGTCAATTTGACTGAATATTTAGTTTTATAGATAGTTTTGTATTTTTGGGGTTTGAATTTTAACTTGTATCTTCGACCTACGAAGACGAAGGGTGAGGCTCAAGTTGGCGGGAGGCCAATTCCCCCTCACACAAACCTCCTTTGGATTCCTCATTCTGTGCCAAATCCAATGAGTGGTTGGAAGGCCACTTTCTCTCCCATAACAAACATTTTTTTAATGTTTTAGTGTTTTTTTTGCAAAAACACTAGTTTACCAAAAAAATTGTACCTTTAATATCTTGCAAACGGTAGCTTAATTTTGAGTGCCATTTTTTTCAAAAGTGTCTTTAATTCAATTTTTCACAGTGTAGGCTTGTTAATTGTTAACAACACACTAGTTTTTAAAGTGCCAAAAATTTGGGTCTCCTAGGACGCATTTTCGGCTGAGTCTGATATCCTGTTTGCTTTAGTCTTGCACTGATTACTCTAAGACACATTATTGGCTGAGTCTAACTTCCTTTGAGCATGGACTTACATATTTGGGGGGGGATCAATATTTTTGGGGGGTGTGATTGCTTTCATTCTCCTTTCTGCATAATTTCACAACTTGTAATCAACACAACTTCACCTAAATTTAGATAAAAATAGATTATTTTCAACTTAAACCCCTAACACCCTTCAACTATCATGAATATAAGATTAAAATCTCAATCATTCTTAGAAGCAAAGGGTTTCATAGGATCACCATGGGTACTGAAGTAGAACCCAACACTGACGCTGAAATGGTTAAGTGGTACAACCGTAGTGATGCTGCCTTTGGATTACTGAGTTTGTCCATGTCTCCAAAACTTCTCTTCATTTAGAATCCTCCTAGACTCCCAATGACATATGGGACACCTTATAAAAGTTATTTGGGAAGCTTGATGAGATGAGAGGTCATGAGCTCGAAAATGAACTCATAATTCTAAGTCTTAGCAACTTTGACACCCTATAGGACTTCTTCACTAAGTTTAAGGGCCTTAGATTGCAACTAAAAGAATGTGGGATAGAGAAGAAAGATGATCAACTCATTATTTCTATTCTCGTAAAGTTAGGTCCAAGCTATTCATTCTTTGTCTCCACTTTCCATGCCACAAAAAGTGCCCTTGGCACTACATGGAAAATGCCTTCTTTGGATTCATTCATTGCCAACTTGACTAGGGAGAAAGATAAGCTAATTCAAATGGGAAAAATGAAGTCGACTCAACCCCAATCCTTGATAGTTGGAAATGGTAAGGACAAGACCTTAACAAAGGAGAAGAAGAAAAAGAACAAGGACCAGGAGAAGAAGAAAGAAAACACCAATCCTACCAAAAACAACACTGAGTCTTCATCCTCTAATGCTAAACCTAAGAAGGAGAAGGTTAAGTGTGCCTATTGAAAAAATACAAGGCATGATGAACACAAATGCATGAATAAACAAATAGATCACCTAGCTCATCTTCTAGAGGAGAACAACATAGGTGTTCCTGAGTCCATCAAGTAGAATTCATTTACCCAAGATTCTACTAAGGTAAAAGGCAAGTGTAAGGAGAAAGAAAAGGGCAAGGCCCTTGTAGCAACTATAGCTTCTAAAACATCATGGGTCATTGATTTGGGTGCTTCTCACCACATGGGCTCTGCACTAGTTGAGTTTTCATCTTTAGAGCCTTGTAGCATGACTTCAATTAGTTTGGGTGATGACACTTTAGTTTTCGTTGTAGGGAGAGGGTCAGTTGAAATGGAAGGAGGAACATTCAACAATGTTCTAAGTGTTCCTTCTCTTTCAACCAATCTCCTATTAGTGTACCAAATCACTCACATTGGTTGGGGTATGAGAGTTGAGTTTATACCAGATTTAATGGCTATCAGGGAGTTGCATAGTGATACTACAGTGGTAGTGGGTAGGGTAGATCACCAAGCTAGGTTATACACCTTCTCACATTTTGCATTAGATTCTTCTCCAAGAGCATTGCTGACTCATTTAGATGGAGTTATCAAATTTTGGCATGAGTAGTTTGGCCACCTTAACTACTGCTATCTTGAACAACTTTGCAAAAATGACATGGTCATTGGCTTGCCTCGTGTCCAATTCTCAAACGGACTTTGTGAGGGGTGCTCCCTTGGGAAGCATCCCAAAGCAAAATTTGACAAAGGCAAAGATTTGAGGGCTTCACAACCTTTGGAGTTAGTCCACAGTGATATATCGGGAACCTTTCCCAAACCATCTTTCACAAGGGCCAAGTACATCCTCACTTTCATTCATGATTTTTCTAGGTACACTTGGATATATTTTCTCAAACAAAAGTTTGAAGTGTTTGAAAATTTTCTAAACTTCAAGGCTCTTATTGAGAAACAAAGTGAGAAATCCATCAAGGTTCTTCAAACTGATCATGGAGGGGAGTATGTCAGCATCAGGTTTGAGCAATTTTGCACCACAAAGGGGATTGATTTGTAGCACACAGTCACCTATAGTCCTTCACAGAATGGGGTTGCAGAATGCAAAAGTAGGTTCTTAAAAGACATGGCTAGCTATATGATTCACTCCAAATCCTTATCACCATAGTACTGGGCTAAATCTATCAATTGTGCTTGCTACATTCAAAACAAGGTTCCTCACAAAGCTTTGAAATGGATAACACCCTTTGAAGCTTGACATAAAAGGAAACTTGATGTTGAGCACCTTAGATTTTTTGGATCCCCAGCCATGGCCCACATTTTGAAGAAGAAATGCAAAGCTATGGAACGTCAATCCAAGCCTTGCATCTTTGTAGGATATCTGGATGGTATTAAGGGATATTGACTTCTAGATCTAGTCACTCATGAGTTGTTCATCGAGAGAAGTGTCCATTTTTAGGAGAGTCCTAGAGACTCAACACTTGACACTTCTTCTCCCTCATCAAATCTACTTCTTCATGATGATTCCTCATCAAATTTAGATCAGCCACAACAGGTTCTTGAGCCAAAGACATCATCCTATTCTTTGAGTTCAGACAGTGAGGATAGTGATGCAGAGTCATCACACTCTACTTAGTCAAAGGATGAGGAGTTATCACCTGACTCACCCACTTTTGGGCCACTTTGGGCCAGACAGACACTTGAGAGTGTTGGCACTTGGGCAGGAGATCCTGCAGATGACAGACATACTAGGGATGATTTTTAGAGAGATCCACATGCCTTCTTTGTTATAGTTTTAGATCCATAGACCTTTCGAGAGGCATCAGGGGTACCTGAGTGGGATAATGCTATGGAGGAAGACTATTCTTCCTTAATCAAAAATCACACTTGGGATTTGACTTCACTTCCTAAGGGAAGAAATATGGTTTGATGTAGGTGGATATATCAGACCAAGTTTGCAACAGATGGGTCGGTTGATAAGTACAAGGTGTAACTGGTCACCAAGGGTTTTTCATAGGTGGCATGCATTGACTACTCAGAGACCTTTGCACCCATTGAAAAGATGACTTCTATCCAACTCACCTTGGCTATTGCCACAACACATGTTTGGGATGTGCATCAAATGGATGTGAAGAGTGCCTTTCTTCATAGAGACCTAGAGGAGGAGATTGACATGGAGCAATCGCCAGGATTTATTTAGGATTCTTCCTTAATATGTAGACTTAGGAAATCTATCTATGGCCTCAAATAGGCCCCTCGATCTTGATATGCCAAGATGGATTCCTTCCTTCTCATAGTGGGTTTCACTAGGTGCCATTCTGATCCTAATGTCTACTTCTTGTGATAGGATGATTTGCTCTTGATTTTGGTTCTATATGTTGATGACCTTTTGATCACCAGGAGTTCTTCATCAGCTATTGTAGTGGTGAAGGCATCTCTTTAGGATAGATTTGACATGACAAACTTGGGTTTGTTGTACTACTTACTTGACATCAATATCTCACAATCAGATTCAGGGATTTTTATTTCACAGCCTAAGTATTCTCTTGCATTACATACAGGGTTCACATAGATATAGGATTCATTATAGATTTGGCATAGAGGTTGACTTGGTTAGATATATAGATTCAGACTGGGCTGGTGATTCATAGACTGGCAAGTCCACTTTGGTTACAATTTATCTCTAGGTTCTAGTCTTATCAGTTGGTCTAGTAAGAATTAAAATGCTATTACTATATCATCCATAAAAGTAGAGTACAAGGGAGCTATTAATGTAGCTACTAAGGCTATTTGGCTTCAAGGGATTATTTTTGAGTTTGGCATTCCTATCAAGCAACCCACCATCATTTATTGTGATAACTAGAGTACCATTTAGATTTGTAAGAATCCAGTTCAGCACCAACAGACCAAGCACATAGAGATTCACATGCATTTAATTCATGAGCTTATTCATAGTTAGGTCATTGACTTGATTTTTTGCCAGTCTTTAGAGTAGGTTGTAGACATCTTCACCAAACCTTTCACTGAGAGCAAGTTCATTCATCTACGAGCTCTTCTTGGGGTGTGGTCTACATCTGTAGCAACATCATCTTTAGGGGGGCTTCTAGCCTCTTCTTTTCTTTTATGTCTCTCTTTTTTTTTGGGGGGGGGAGTTTTTTCCTATGGGTTTTCTCCTTTTCTCTATCTTATGGGAGATTGCATTTGTACATGGGTACCTCATCAGGCCTACTTGCCAGGACCCATTTTCTATTTCCACACTTCCCACCTAAGTTATGCTTATGGGGGGTATTAGTGTAGGTTTTTATTTTTCCCTATTTATTAGTTAGGGAAATTGTATTTCTTTTGCATACATGGAGTTTTCTTACATTTGTGGGATAGGCTAGTTTATGTGGAGGTGTGTGTCATAGATGTGTCATAGGTGTCATAAGAATGTCATAAGTAACTCCCTTGATGGGAGTTACTTCTCTATTCTTAGCACCTTGTCACCCACAACCTTTCATGGAGGAGTTACTGACCATTCTTGGTGTGCCTTGTCCACCTTTTGTGGAGGAGTTACTTTCATACTCTCCTATTTGTAGTCCTCACTTTGGCCATCTCATGTTAATCAAATTTTGGTTTTCTCCATTTTGTCTTGTGCAATTTATCTTCTTGTGTTATTTTCAAATTGATTTAGCATCTATGTGGTGTGCACTTGCTTCATCTTGTGTGATCACATCTCCATTGCACTCGCATTATCCAGATTCTGGCATCAACTTTGATAGAAGTATCTCAAATAGTATTGTATCTCCACTATAGGTCACCATCAATAACTCTTCAAATGAATATTCCATATGATGTTTTGTGTGGTCATCTTCCTTTAGTGTGACATCTTTGGGTTTTTAGATCCACATTTTATGCATTGATTCCAAAATAGAAAATGAATAATTTGGACCATAAGAGTTGAAAATTCATCATTTTAGGATACTTAGAATCATCAAATTCTGACATACTCATTGATGATAAAATTAAAATAAATCTCATTAAAAACATTAGCATTAAAAACATGTTGTGTGTGTATATTAACATATAAGACTATATTATTATCCTCTGAGCACTCTTGGTTTGGAAACATATAACCCATTCTGGCCTCAAGACGACATTTCCCTATAAGGCAAAATTGATGTTTTTAAGGTAAACTTGAGATACACATAAAAAAATACCATAAGTTGTATCTAATAAACAAAGTATCATTCAATTTCATGTATAATTTATATGCATATACCCTAAATCTCATGAATTTAAAATAATCGACAAATTCCTAGTGGAAGATTTTGTGTTCAGTCCTACAATGCAACATTTATATAGTTAAGAGATAGGTTATTTGCCTACAATAGACATTTCCAATTCATGAAATATAATTAAAAATTAATCACTTAAAAAAATTTATGATGTGAGAATTACATGCATTTCCACTACCATGGCCTTGGAGTCCATGCAGATACGTAATTTTAAAACAATTCTAGCCTTAAGTAACATTAGCAAGAAATGTTGTCAACATGTGAGCCAAGTTAGATATTTCAATCCTCAAGGTATTTTGGATAAAAATATAATGTTTTCCATATCATGGGTTTAAATTAACATCTATTACCATATTCTTTTCCTTTGATCACACTTGATTAGGAGATGAGGCACCCATTCTAGCCTTAAGCAACATTGATAACAAATGTTGTCAACATGTGAGACAAGTTGGATATCTCTACCTCTAGGGACTCATGGATTAAAAATAGAATTTTAAACATGTTGACATCTTATAATACATATTTATCCTTAAACCACTCTTGATTATGAGATAGAGTACCCATTCCATCCTCAAGATGACATTTTCCTCTAAGGTAAAATTAATGTATTTTATGAAAACTCTGGATAGTCATAAAATATAAACCATAAGTCATATCCATGAACCAAAAGAACCATATTTTGAATTTGTAATTAATCTATGTGCACATTTAATCCCATGAATACAAAATAATCAATGAATTTTTGATAGAAGATTTTGTGATCAGTCCTATAATACAACTTTTAGATAGTAGAGAGACATGTTATTTGCCTCCAATAGACATTTCCACTTGTTAAACCTCTGATTATGAATCCATTTCTTCTAACACCTCAATATGTGAAAATTACATACATTCCCACTACTACGGCCTTAGAATCTAGGTAGATACATAGTTTTAAAATAATTCTGGCCTTGAGTAACATTGATAACAAATGTTATCAACATGAGAACCAAGTTGGATATTTCAACCTCCAAGTTCTCTTGGATAAAAAATAACATATCCACCATGTTGAGGTTTGTGATTAACATTTAGGACCATAGTATTGGTCTCTAATCATGCCAATTTAGGATACAGAGTACCCATTTCAGTCTCAATCAACATTGACAACAAATGTTATCAACATGAGAGCCAAGTTGGACATGTGTACCTCTAGGGCCTCATTAATGAAAAATAACATTGCCAACACATCACGAGTGATTAAAATCTAGTATTGAATTTATGTCTTCTTATCACTCTTGGTTAGAAGACAAGGCACCCATTCTAACCTCAAGATGACATTTCCCTATAAGGCAAAATTATTATTTTAGGAAAAATTTAGATAGGCATAAAATGAAAATTGTAAGTCATATCCATAAACCTAAAGAACCATCTCATGCATGTTTAATTACTAAATGTGCATCTTGATTCCCATGCATTTAAAATAATTAACAAATTCATGGAAAAAAATTATGTGATCGGTCCTACAATGCAAGTTTTATGTAGTTAAGAGAGGTTATTTGTCTCTAATAAACATTTATAGTTCTTAAACCTATGATTATGAATACATCACTTTAAACACATTGGGATGTGAAAATGACATGTTTTCACATTAACACAACCTTGGAATCCATGTGTATAGGTAATTTTGTAATAATTCCATCCTTGAGCAACATTGATAATAAATATTGTCAACATGCTCCACCTATGTATGAATGAATGAATTAAATAAATATCTTTTTATAAGATCCACCTATTTATGAATGATAATATTATACATTTAATCATGATTTTTAATTTGGTATGTTTTTCTCAATGATTTTCATGATAGTTTGAAATATTCAGTCAAGTATTATCCTAAAATAAAGCCTTGAGAGTAGTTTTGTCTTAAAAGTTGAGACAGGAGAAGGCCTGTAATTATAAAAAAATGATCAATTTTCTAGATAACTAGATTCTCCATAAAATATGGGGGAGGGCCAAGTTCCACCAAAATTTCAAAGGGGGACATTCCCAAGGTGGTTTCTGTTGGGTAATAAGATCTCAGATGCATTTTGGGGTGGCCCAAGAATAGTTAAATAAGCTTAAGAAAGAGAGAAATATGGAAGAAGAAAAAGGATAAAGGAGGAACATGTGCTCTATTGATTTAGCCTCCTACATATATAGTGCACACTAGTTCGAGATAGGGATTTCCATTCTCATTAAATTATCCATTGTGAGGATCATATTTTGGGTAGCCAACCAAAAGAAGACATTGATCTTGGGGATAAGTTTTTTTATCCATAGGATATTCCAAATTTCCTCAAATTCCTCATGATACCAAAGGGAAATATAGCTATATTTAATAGAGTAGAGCTCATTCGGATCAGATTTCCAAACAATGTCATCTCTTTCAAGAAGATGTTGATGTGAATATTCTAGAGAGTTAAATTTAGGTATTAGAGGATGAGGTTTTGGTTCTAGTTAAAATCAATTTTATGAAAAAATTTCCATCTTTGTCTACCTTCAAAAACCTTCTAGTAGTCACAAACCTTGGGATCAATAGTATCTTTGAATAAATTGATCAACTTTGGGTCTTGGTTAGATGAAGCTAGGAGGGATTAGATCCAAGAATTTTTCCAAAAATAAACTTTATTCCCTTTGCCTATATTCCATTTGAGACCTTTTTAAAAAATATCCTTTTTGGCTCTTAGGGCTTACCAAAAAGTTGAACTGTTAACATGACCTTCTTCAAAAAGAAAGGAATAACCTTCCCTAGAATTCATATATTTGGACCTTATTATTTTATTCCAAAATTTATATTCCTTGATCACCCTCCTACCTTGTTTTGATAGAAGATATTGGTTTATGGATTCCACCCTTGTCAATCCCAATCCTCCTTTTGATGTTGGAAGATAAGCTTTATTCTAGGAAATGAGGGGAAACCTAAATCTATCCTCAGACCCTATCCAAAGGATTTTTTTTGAACTTGTTTGATCTAGTCTGATACTTTACCAAGTATAAAAAATAACTACATGAAGTAAATAGGATACTTTGAAGGAAAATTTTCAAAATTTGTAATTTTCTAGATTGTGATAGGATATTTCCTCTTCACTGAAATAACTTCCTCTAGATCCTACCAATGAGAGGATTCCAAAATTTAGATTTCATAGGGTGTTCAAAGAGAGGAATACTGAGATATGAAGAAGGAAGGTTCTTGATGATGCAAACCAAAATTTTAGATATCTTATTCTACAAGATAATCAGAGTATTAATGAAAAATAATGAACTCCTACTAAAGTTTATGCTTTGACTAAAGATGAAATCATAAATTTCCAAGATTTTTCTATAGTATTTGGCTTCAATGGCTGAAGCTTCCCCCATAAATAGTGTATCATCCATGAATTTTTGATGAGTGACCAATCTAGTGTTAGGAGCCACTATGATACCTTTGATGATGTTAGAGGTTCTAGCCTTATTGATAATCTTACTCAAAGACACAACCATGATGATGAAAAGATATAGGAAGAGAGGGTCCCCTTGTCTAATCCCTCTTATAATTAATAAAAAACACCTAAGAATGCCATTAATAATAATAGAGAACATGGGATTAGTGATGTAGGAGGAGATTAGGTTTTTGACAGCCTGATTAAATCAGAATCTAAAAAGAATTTTGTCAAAGAATTGCCATGAGACTCTATCATGGGCCTTATTCATATCCAGTTTGAGAAACATTCCTTATCTAGAGGAGTTTTACACCAAATGAATGGTTTCTTGTGCTATAATAATACCATCTGATATATGTCTACCAAAGATGAAAGCCCCCTATTGATTCACAATCATATTATTTAGCAACATTTGAATTTTTAAGGATATACTTTTTATGTAAATTTTGTAAAAGGTGGATCATAAATCGATGCACCTAAAATCCATCAGATGAGAATCCCCATATCTATTTGGGTTAAGGATAAGGAAAGTGTTGTTAAAATCTTGAAACATGGTACCCATTTTAAATAACTTTAAGACTGTCAGATATACTTTAGTTTGAATAATGTCCCAAAAATATTGAAAGAAGAATGGGGGGAAACCATTATGACCTAAGGATTTATCCCCTTGCAAAGAAAAGATAATAGTTATGATTTCATTATCTAAGTGGGGGAAGGTTGGAAGCATTATCCTCCTTGGATATAACCCCTTTAATGAGTTTGACCACCTAATCTTCTAGTTGGACATCTTAGGAGGGAATGAAAGCCAACAAATTTTTGTAAAAATTAACAATTTGACCCTTGATAGATTTTTCTTCCTTATACTATATGCCATCCTTCCCTTTGATTTTTGAGATGAACAAGTGCTGATAATTCCTAGACATAGAGGTATGGAAGGACTTTATGTTTTATTCCCCATTGTTTAACCATATCTTCTTAGATATTTGCCTCCAATAAGATTCTTCTTTAGCTTTTAGATTGTGAAAGAGACTAACAAATTTCTTTTCTTTTTCCTAGAGAGTAAGGGGGGATTGAGAAGCATTAATTTATCATTCTAAATTGTTAATTTACTCCTCAAAGAATAGTTTCTAGAGAAATATGTCCCCAAATACTTCCTTGTTCCATACTTTGAGTTTATTCTTAACATGTTTAAGCTTCATTGTTAGGGTTTACATAGCAGATCGTTAAACTAGGAATTGCTACCATTCCTTTATGGAATATTTCAAGGACTAATTGGAGAGTCATATTTTCTCAAATATAAAGGGAGTACATTTGGCTCTGAACATCTTCTCACTTTGGAAAAGAAGTGGGTTATGGTTTTATCTAATCCTTGGCAAAGAAGAAAGAGAGTTGGTTGAATCAAGATTACAATTAAGAGAGATCAACAACTTATCAATTCTAACTTAGATGAGACTATTCCCCAATCTCTTATTGGATCACGTATAAGGATTTCCCTTAAGGTCCACATCAATAATCCTAACTTCAATAATGAACTCACTAGATTATAACATGTTATCGGTTAGGGAGAAGGTTCCCCCTTTCTTCTCTCTAGGGATTAAGGGATAGCTAAAGTCCCCTACCACCATCCAACACTATTTTTTGAAGTGATTT
The DNA here is from genome assembly GCA_037957365.1 of Torreya grandis. NCBI lineage: Eukaryota > Viridiplantae > Streptophyta > Pinopsida > Cupressales > Taxaceae > Torreya > Torreya grandis. Next base: position 1,274,055 of record JARHVA010003036.1, on the reverse strand, counting down.
CTAAAGTCTTTGATATTTTCCCATAATCTACACCTATCATTCTTGGAGTTTGGAGCATACACATTGGTAAGAAACCAATAATTTTTAGAAAGAATATCTTGAAAAAATATGGTGATGTGGGACTCAATTACACTTAGGGGGTTATTGTTCAAGGCCTTGAGGTCCCAAAACACTACCAAACCACCAACCACACCTCTAGAGTTACTAAAGTTACACAAAGCCTTGTCTCAGATGTTATATTTGATATTCATGAGTTTTTCCATAGACATTTTAGATTATTGAAAGAAAATAATATCAAGATTGTACTTCATAAGTATATTTCTTTATAGTCTTTATTTATTGAGGTTATTCAACCCCCTTATATTTCAAGAGATAAATTTCATTTTTTATTATTTGGTAAGTGTCTAATGGTCATCTATGTACCCTTTTAAATCTATCTATTTGTTTCTACTTTCTTTGCACTTTGAGATGAGGGTCTACATGTGTTTCTCTAATCCTCAACAAATTCCACTTTTTTCTTACCCTTATTATTTTGAACACTCATCCATGGTTCTTCATTTGGTTCCATACTTAGATCAGATCTTTCCCCTTTGTGTTTTGAGGAGAAATGGCCTTTAAAAGGGGAGAATTACCTAGACTCCCCTAAGCATCCAGATGGGGAAGTAAGAAGCTGAGAGGGTCTAATTTCTTCGAGAATTGGGTTTTTATTTAGCAAATCAACTTGACACACAATGGAACAAGGAGTAGATTAAGTAAGGAGTGACCTAAGGGTTTAAGGGAGGAGGGGAGGGGGTAGCTAGGGATGTAAACACAAATTTAAAAAATATATCATTCAAAGGGGACGTGGTTCTGGTTGAAGGCATCTATATTAGACCAACCAGGGGGAATGACTCAGGGGCTACTTAAGGGGGACTAAGGAATATTTTGAAGGAACCACATCAAAAAAAAATTTATTAGGCTAAGAGGAACCAAAGTAGGTTTGGGGGGAAGAAGTGGAGGAGAATTGAGGGGGGAAGAAAGGGGGTGACCAAAGGGGGAGTGTGAAGGAAGGTTCTAGGCAAAATATTTTTTCACCCCGGTAGGTGATGGGGGAATTGGGGGATTTTTTAGAAGGGGATAGGTTTTGGAGGAATGGTTCAAAACATCACAAGTTTTTTAAATTTTTTATTCTCTTTCAAATTCAATCCTTTGATTCTAGATCCTATATTTAGATTTGATCTTTATGGAATGGATCAGAGGCTTGTCAGCTAGGATGAAAACACAAACTCTAGACACTAGGATTCTACATCTATCTCTTGTCACTAGGTAGATGGAAATAGGTTATCTTCGAGCCCTAGCAATTCCCAATATTACCTCTGGTGCCCAAAATTCTAGAGGTAGTTCTAGTAGGCTACTATAGATAAGAATGTCTTCCAAGATCAAACTATCAATATAAAGACCTACCTTCCACTTACAAAGGTTAATGATGGATTTCCCCATGAACTAAAGACCACCCATGATAAATCTTAAAGATGTGAAAAGTTGAGTAAATTTTTTTTTAGGCATGGATAATATATCAATTTGACCTTTTGATTCCATTTGATGTTGGCCCATTTCTAGAATGAGTCAATATTTGGCCTAGAATCATTGAATTTGACCAACATATAATGTGATAGAGAGGAGTAAATGATTTCAATGATGACATTCGGTACTTTGAGACATACCTCAGATATTTTGCCCATAGGGACAAGGAAAGATTCCTCCATAAATTTTTTGAAATGATGCTCTCCCAAAACCAAATCCAACCATGAATCAAGATTTTTACCTTTAGTGGGATCAATGCCAAATACTTGTGGACCCTAACTCGACTCTATCATGAGTATAAATTGATCATTTGTACTATCTAATGAATAAAGAGCCTTTTCTAGGGCTGTCATGGGCTCTATTAGATTGTCAAGCTTTATCTCTCCCTCCTCCTACCCATCGATGGCATTTAAAATCCCTACACCAGACATTTTCCTGCTTTCCATTTGATCTCAAAATCCCTACAACATTCATTTACTTATTTACTTACACCTATTGGTTTGTAACAACTTTTATAAAAAACAATGTTCACTCATTTACTTATTAATTTTTTAGAACAATGATGTAAAATTTCACAATTTTTTTATTTTAATATATTTATTTTAGAAATAGATAATAGGGATGAAAATTTATTTTTTTCTTTCAAAAATTGAACAACATCCACAAATCCATTTTTTTCTATTTTTAAAAATTCATGTTTTCATCCCTAATATAGATCACTCGAGGAGTTTAAGAAATGATAAATATTCACTATATTAATTATCCATATAATCTATAAATTAAACAATTACAAGATTTTTCAAAATTATATTTTCATATTCATTTTACTATAAATTTCAAGGTATTATAATATAATAGACAAGAGAGGGTGAAAGAGTTAATTTTTCCAATCAAACAATATTAAATCAAATATGGACAATTTCTATTAAACCTTTATTTTATTTTAATCAAAAATAATAAAATAAGAGGCCTATGTCTTCCCCACCATTTTACATCCAATATACATACTCTTAAATCTCCATGAAGATCTTCTCCTCTCAAGATTCTAACAAGCTCCTCTTATGCTCCTTCTTCCAAGCTCTCCCAAACACCATAAAAAAAATGAACCTCAAAAATAAGTATAATTGTGGGAATACATAGTATATTCTAAATTTTTTATCTAAAATATTTCTCACTCAACACAATAAATAAGAAAGTACTTTTCTTACAAGAGTAACCTCATGTCTTAAAAGCCCATACCTCCTCTTACTGACCTTACAAGCCTATGTGATCTTACTTGTATAAGTCACCCACTTAACATAAAGTTAAAAGGCTCTCTTACACTCAACAATAACTTCTCTTACATTATCTAAATTTATGTTCAATAATTACATCCATTCACCCTACTCTAGGTCTTAACTTAGTTCCTCTAGACTTCTTAGAGAGGCTAGGCACAAGTAACTAATAAATTATATTATAAAATTCCTCGTGATTTATGTAGATTTTAATATTTATTAGATTGTGAATTAAAAAAATAAAAAATCCAATTGTATTTTAACAAGTAAAGATCTCAAAATAAGGGAGGAAATAATATTTAAATTCTTACACATTTGAAATCTCAACAAGATAGATAAACACATAATGACAATAAGGTCATAAATATTAAAACATAGGGGATATTACATACTCTCCCCTTTATAAGACCATCATCCTCAATGAGCCAAAAAAACTCAAGGGTTGAATAACTAAATACTTCTAAAGACATACCAAGTTACAAATAGTGAAATGTAAGCCATCATATATACAACAACATTTATCACTTATGTTTTCAATTTCTAGAGATTCAATTATAGATTATTAATGTTTTTATGCTTGTTAAATTATTCTCAAGGATTTATATTTAACATTTAATACTTATTATCATATTATATTATTATTTTGAAGTTGATTTTATTAAAATTAATAAGGTTTTCAAGCTAATATTTAACATTAATATCCTTAAGTCATATCCCATAGTGTCAAACTATCATATTACCATGGTGTCATACTATCATCCAAATCTATCACAACTAAATGAAATCCAAAGATATTCTATCATTGTATTACTTTGATACATAGAATTTGTAATTAATATATTGCCTCACTATGATGACATAATGACTGGGATATGTGTCATCCCATGGTGAGAGTGCACTTATTGAGATCAGTACCATTCCATGGCCAATCTGTACTGAGCAACACTGAATAACTTTGATCAATACTAACGAATAATAATAATCACTATCTATCACAAACCAATTGATATCACAAATACTTATGTTGAAGCCTCTAAATATAAAGTACACAAGTATCAATATTTTTTAAGGAAATTGTGTGTCATTTCATGGTGAATATACAAGGTGATTAATAAGTACCAAATCATGGCATAACCATGTAAAACAATACCGATTAATGTTGAATAATAATACCAACTACCATCTGAATAAAGTAATATAAATTTAAAAATAATCAAGAAATCATGTTATGATATTAAAATAACCTCCTTAAGCCTCCCAATAAATAATTAAACATAATCTATAGTTAAATCATGTATAAGATCACACAACCTCCTTCAACCTTCCAAGAAGGATTCTACTTAGACCTCCTAAAATTAGGATAACAAATGCTTTAGCTAAATTGTATATGCATCCACTATGTTTGGTGGGAAGGAGGATGACTCAAGATTTGAACTCATAAGATATCTCATCACATCCTGTAGATATATTCCAAGTTATTTGTTCTCCCCAATACATATAATAGGCTAAAATTTTTACATCATGACATTCATGAAACCAACATTCAGATATAAAAGAAAAAAAAAAACCTCATCAACATAATACAATAACTAAATCAAATTAAAAATGGTTTTAAAGAGATATTTCAAAATAAATACTAAATATAGACAAATCATATTAATTATATAATAAAGTGATATCTAAACAGTCACAATATAAAAATTAAAATTCCAATCAAAGTAATTCAAAATTAATGAAAAATCTGGGCGAAATAAAATTTAGATCTAAGAGAAAAAAGTGTTAGTTTTAAAAAATGACTTAAAATAGAAACCAAATGAAAATAAAATAGGTCACAAAAATCTCTCAAAAAGTTCACATTATGATACTATGTGACTAAGAAATCCACTCGAGGGGAGAAAGAATAATATAAGCCTCAATTGACTCTCAGAGGGAAGAAGAAAGCATCATTCTCTCCATATGTCTCCCAAAGGTTCAAAGGCTACATCAAGTATAAATCATGAAGTTTTTTCTTTTGACAACCACTAAGGGTTAGTTGAAAAAAGACATCATTTATAAAGTGACCATTATATATGAAGACCTTATGGTGCCTAATACACTCATGGTGTACACATTTAAAATAACTAAGTGGCTACCTCATGCAAAGGGAAAAATAAATTATTTAGCTTATGAGAAGCTCCACTTCATAGCCCATGACCTGATTTAAACTAATATAAATAAATTTTTACTCCACTCTCAAACCCTATACTTGCATCCATACCCAAATACTAGAGCAACAATGCAAGATTACACAACACAACACATTACTACATAATGACAATTTTCATTTATACATTATATGTTTCCATGAACAAAATTTGATTTACACCACTTTCATACTAAGAGTTATAGACAAGTTACTTCACATACATATTCACATTCAAAAGATAATAATTGGGCTAACAACATAATATCATATTGGTGCCATGACATACACACTCTACGATTGTATAACAGTGTTGTTTACATAGATAGGATACATTGTTTACAGAGTTTGTTACATATATAATGATGTATGGGTTTACATAATATATTATAATTACACATGAACATAACAATTATAAATTTTAAGGGTACATATTTTTGGATTTATATGCATCGTTTACATTGATTCAAAATCACAACACAATACAATAACATAATTTTACTTGAGATACACAAGGATATAGAAAGTCTCATCGGTCCAACCGATTTACATATGTCATCCCAAATGACATTAATGATATCCATTTATCACTACTACTATGAAAGAAGGAAAAATAAGCAAACATTCCTCACTTAGAACTCATTGATAAATAGTATCTCATGGAAATATGTATGTTTCTATGTTTGATCACTTAAGAATTATAACTGTTATATTACATTTGTATAGATAATCCTCATGAATCATTATTACCAAATTGGAAGTACATAATCTATTTTATGTTTGTAAAGAATGATAACTAAACCAACCAACTGATATTCCTAGAATTTTGAGTGTTGAACCCATGCTTTGATACCAAAATGTCATGCCAAAATTTTTTGTCCCAAAACCTATGTAATTTTTTTGTTATCTTATTTCAATGGTTTCTTATTTATTCACCATGGTTGCTTAATGTTTAACTATTATGATTAGGTCAAAGCACAATTGAATTGTAACACACAAATATTACAAGATTTATTTAATTTTACCACCACGAGGCCTCTATAGGTTTAGAATATAGGCATAAGAGTTTAAAATCAATATGATTACAACAATCAATAATTAATATCATAATTAATGAATTATGATAAGTCACATTGTGGATAAGTAGTGAACTTTAGTTTCTTGATTTAAAGGTCCACAAATTTATTCACACAACCTGATCAATGCCCAAGGGAGACATATGAGTTTGAATACAAATTAATTAATATATGGTTATCACTTTAAGGCTCAGCAATGGAGAGTCATCTAACACTATACAAATCTACTTTTGAGGTACTCAAGATAATGAAACCAACCAATTTAAAGTGAAATTATTTATAATAATGACATGATGATCAATTTCAAACTTAAATTAATATTAAACATATATATCAAACCAAGGATGTATGAGCCTAATTACAAAGGAAGATTAATAACACCCCTAACCTAACCCAAGAATATAAACATAATGTACCCACTATAAATTGGTTAGCCTACATATCCACTCCACGAAATCAGGGTCTGATGTATTTAACCTTACACTTGTGATGTCCTCCTCCATAGGACATCATCACTGAACAAGATTTGGTGATCTAATCCAAGAAGGGAATTAGTATGTCACTCAAGTGATCTTCTAAATATCTAGTCATCCACTCAAAATAAAAACACATATTAAGGTCATCAACCATAATCTACAATATCACAAGGTACATGTGATTACCCAAACACTTCCACACAATATCACAATAGGAGTTAGGCATGACTAGGCAATTTTATTTTCTTATTCTATGTGGTCAATGACTCAACAATCTCTAAATTATGTTTCTTAGAGAAACTCTACATCTTGAACAAGACACTAAAGGTGTCCAAGGTTAAATGAGAGAAAACAAACTCAAAACTCAATAATCATTAGAGATCACTATCTGTAATAAATGATTAAATAAGAAAACCACACTCTTAAAATTGATGATAAACATATGCACAAAGGTGAATACCATACCATTCATGATTAATCAAGCATACTAGGAATTTAATACTTTAAGCACATTGTCAAATAACACATTAAATCTAGTTATCATTTATCCAAACTAGGATGGACTCCTAAGGGTTAATTCTCTAAGCATGTTCTCCAAAAATATTCTCAATTTAGTTGATAATACCCATACAAAGGATCATTCTAAAGGTTATTATGTTAAGCTTATGCCCACTCCTTGAGCTACCTACATATTTGAGGTGATCACATCACACATAGAATTAAGGTTGGATATAATTCACCCATTTTTTAACAAGTTTTAGATTATATGTGAAGACAATCAACCTTCACCAATTAAGTACATGACTAAATTCACAACATTATTACTCTTTGCAATTAACACTATGGCCACTAATTGGCCCAAGACATATAGGCACTATCAAGAGTTACATAAAGTATCTCACATAAGGATCACTTACATTCAGACTTCTAAGTTTGAGAATAAATAGGATCCTTATTCCCATGGTGTGTTCCAATTAAAATACTAAAATGACCCATTTTGATCTATCAAGATACATCTAGGGCCTAAAATAGCTAAAATAACTTATGATTGAAAACTATTCTAAGGTCATAACATTCATTTAAGACAAAAAAAAATACATTATAGCCAATAACATTTACTAAGAATTGGAAATGATACAATTAAACAGAGTTTATCAACATATGAAGCTTAACATAGCAACAAAACAAACTCCAAGTTGAGTAAATTGGGTATGAAAATACCTTTATTTTAATTTATAAAAAGAATAGTTTTTTTTAACTATCAGAGTCTATTATTTAAATTATAATTAAAGTGTTTAAGGTTGTAAAATAATTTTGTCTAAAATAAAATGATGATTTTACTAAGTATTCCAAACTGAATTTAATAGATCAAAAAGCATGTTATAAGATTTCTCTGTATATCGATTTTGGAAAAATGCCCTATTAAAAATTAAAAAAACTTGTGCTAAAATTTATTTTAATCCTATATTATTAATTTTAAACTATTTTAAATTAATTTAAAATATTATATTTGAAAAATATAATTTCTACGTATTTTAATTATGTTGATTCTAAATCAACTTCCAAAACAAGAAAAAGTGTAACAAAATTTTACTCCAATAAGTGTCATGTAGAACTAGTTGTAAAAGATGATTCTTAATGGGAATAAAATTTATGTAATTGATAAATACACATTTAATATCTAAATATAATTACTTCCAAATCTTAGAAATTAAAAACTTTAAATTTAAATATTTATTTAAAGTCATTGTAATACCCAAAACACACTAAAATAATTTTGTAAAAATAATTAATAATAATTTTTATTTTTTTAATTTTAAATTATGTTTACACATTGATAGGATAAATTAAGGTTTTAAATCAAAATTTTAAATTTATAACCCTCACCTCTAAGTTACCATAATTTAATAAAAATTTTAATATTCCATTACTAATTTTTATTATCTGTTAGATGGTTAAATATCACCCAAAAAGATTTGGGAATTATTAATTTACTTAATAGTGGTCTAAAGACAACTTAAATGAGAAGCTAGCTAAGTAAAATCACTTGTAAATAAAATAAATTCAAAATATTCCTCTTAAGATTAAGTCCCCACTTTTGGATTTGAGAAATCTCTTTCTTACAATCTTGGGTAACCTCTTTAAAATCTTAAGTTTTTTTAAACTCCCAAATAAAAATTATTTTCTAATTATTTTCTCTCATTTCCTCTTTATTTGATGGAGGTTTGTGATGAGAACTCAAAGACAACTATATGATAGATCAATTTCATTCAAGTATATATACATAATATTTATACAAACTTTGTTATTTTATTATCAAATACACATATTTTGTATATCAAACTCTAAAGAAGATTTATTATTTATCTAATTATTTCTTTCCTTTGTTATTATATAATTTTTTTAAAATATGAATGTATATATAATTTCATATTTATTATTTATATATATATATATATATATATATATATATATATATATATATAAATTATTATTTATTTAAATTATTTAATGGCTTGTAGGCTTGACCATGACCATAAGTCATCGGCTAGCCTACATCCCCTTTTCACAATAAAAGAGATGGGGGTGGGCTAGTTAGCCTGACCCCCTTCTTTTTCCTTCAAAGGAAATGGGGGTGAGGAGTTGGTCCAACTGTGACCTCTCCCTCAAAACATTTTTTTTGTTTTACTTTTTTTTATTTTATCTTATTTTAAAAATATTATCATTATTGTTCAAACTATTATTATTTTTATATAAAACAAAAAAATTAATATTATTTTGTTTTATTAAATATTATATATATATATATATATATATATATATATATATATATATATATACAACAAAATAATATTAATTTTTTTGTTTTATATAAAAATAATAATAGTTTGAACAATAATGATAATATTTTTAAAATAAGATAAAAAAAAAAGTAAAACAAAAAAAATGTTTTGAGGGAGAGGTCACAGTTGGGCCAACTCCTCACCCTCATTTCCTTTGAAGGAAAAAGAAGGGGGTCAGGCTAACTATCTCTCTCACACACACACACACTAGAATGGATAATTTTTTGTAACTATATTTTATTTGTTTAAAATAAAATATAGATAATTATGAGTTAAAAGAGAAGTTTTTTCCATAATAAGTGTGAAAGTAAATTTAATATTTTAATTTTATCAAAATTAATAAATAGATAAAGATTAGTTATATAGAAATCTTTTTCACTTGAAGAGAGGTACTTATAATCAATATATATTAGAATGGATATTTTTTTGTAACTATATTTTATTTGTTTAAAATAAAATAAAAATAACTATGAGTTAAAAGAGAAGTTTTTTCCATAATAAATGTGAAAGTAAATTTAATATTTTAATTTTATCAAAATTAATAAATCGATAAAGATTAGTTATATAGAAATCTTTTTCACTTGAAGAGAGGTACTTACTTATAATCAATATAAACTAAGTGTTTATATATATATATATATATATATATATATATATATATATATATATATATATATATATATATATATATTCCACAACATAAAGATAATCATTTTTATTTTATTTTTTTAATATAAATTTATAAATAAAATATTTAATTAATGAAAGTGAATATTAAGAAAAAAAGGATTTGTATATGTAATATATATATATATTCCACAACATAAAGATAATCATTTTTATTTTATTTTTTTAATATAAATTTATAAATAAAATATTTAATTAATGAAAGTGAATATTAAGGAAAAAAGGATTTGTATATGTATAATATATATATATATATATATATATATATATATATATATATATATATATATATATATATATATTCCACAACATAAAGATAATCATTTTTATTTTATTTTTTTAATATAAATTTATAAATAAAATTTTTAATTAATGAAAGTGAATATTAAGAAAAAAAGGATTTATATATGTATAAAAATCTTTTGATGAAAAAACTCATGAAACATATAGTGGAATGTGGTACCATATTATATTATTGGATTATTTCTTAGGGATTAAATTACCTTAATTGTGGAACCATGCCACACCATTGTATGGATTATGAAGTTGGGGCCATACTTGTATATGGGTTGATGAGAAATGCACATATTCCACATCTATGATTATTGATATTTTATTTTCCTGAGAGGATGCATTTTATAGTGGTTTTATTTTCATAATCATCTAGGAGTGTCACATTTACCTTAACTCCTTAGATGATGCATTTCCCCATTTTTCAGTGTTTCCATCAATTTTTGTTGAGTTTCCTATAATGCTCATGAAATTTTGATTGCACAGTATATATAGAGTTTTTACATTCCAAGGCACTATAGCTGATATAAAACATGAACATTAAAAGTTGGGATGATTTTGAGGATCCGTTTTTAAAGGGGGTTTGTGATATAAGTGTGTGTCTTTAGAGGGAAAATATAACTTTATTAGAGTTGGTAGTCTTTCCTTCATTTTCATTTTTGTGAGTGATTATGCATATCTTTTTAGGTAGGTTAATACCTAACATAGTTCATGATTTTCATTAAAAATGGGTCCTATAACCTCCTCATCACCTTAGACAAAACACATTTGGTGATGGCTAGCTATTTTTATTGCACACAAACTACTAAGAACCACTTGGATAAAAAATAGTAGGCATTGTGTGATAATGGAATGCTAATAACCTACACAGTTATGCACCTTTTAGATGGAGATATTATTCCTTATGCACATTAAATTCTAGGGGAGGGGATTTTGTAATGCCCTTAAGAGATTGATAACAACCTTGAATAGTTTACATATTCCTCAAATTAGATGGGTGTAATATGTGATGTAAGTTATTTCCTAACACATTAAGCTAATTATTATTATTATTATACCTTATGTCCCTTAAGAAATTTGGGAAGATAGATGTTTGTAGTTCACACTTAGCTATCATCATGATGAGTTGGAAATCTTTCACCATCAAGTGACATCATCATAGTTTAATTTATTAGTTTTATATCTTATATGATGTTAAGTGTTCCTTTTGATTAGAGTCATATACCATTACTACTTATTCACCTAATTTCTTAGCCTTCATAGGATGGTGGATTCTACTTCATGTTGGCTAGAAAATTTGTATAAATAGAGAAACATGATTCATCTATATGGTTTGACTTTTTTGTCCTATCTGGTAAGACCGTTGTGAGGTTTTCCACTTACACACTAGTATATGTGTGGAATTATTAAAAACTTGGAGTTTTGATGCATACTTCATACCACATAAAGGTATTTGTAGACACCTAAATTCTACTAATGTAGTGTCATAATTAGCTTAGATTAAAATCAAAACCCTAATCATTATTCACTGCCACAATTCATAATCACTATTCATCATCATTATTCATTGACTCTATTCATCATCATTATTCACATCCTATTAAATTAATTAATTATTCCAAATCCATTAACAAATCCTCCCATAATAAGAAATTCCATGGATTTTGAATATCCATCATTTATAAAAATATAAAAATAAAATAATCCTCACATCATGACATCATCCTCTAGATTTTTCTTCTTTCCAAAATTTAATAATGATAAAGGGTCCATCTATCTCCCATCATAAAATTTAATAATCCACCTCCAATCCCACTAATTTTCATTATCTAATTTTACAATCTTAAACTCCCACATATATCTCCCAATAATCTATTCTTGGATCCACATGTTTATATTATCCTCCATTTTCTATTTTCCTCTAATTTTATAATCCTTTATTCCCACATATGTCACCCATTAATCCCTAGTTATATCCACATGTCTCCCATGATTTAAATTAAAAACATTAGGATTATCCACAACTATTAGATCTTAAGCCAAGATCAATGATCTTCATCTATGTAGAAACAATATAAATAGAGATTTTGATCGAGGTCATCCAAGGGTTAGTGTAATCTTGCATTAACCAAACATATAGTGATGTATATTTGTGTTGTCTTTTTTGCATGTTTGTATTTATTAGCATGATGAAGATGATCTAATGGAATATCAATGTTCATACACTTTAATAGTATTAAGTGCATCAGATAAGGATTATTTTATGATAATTACATGGTTCTAATCAAGTTGGTTGATTTTTGAACATTCAGTATAATCTAGGATGTCTCTACATGCATTGCAGGAATAAAATTGATAGGTTATGGGGAAAAATATTAAAGTTAATTAATATCTTCCCTAAACCCTAATCTCTTATGATATTTGGATTCCTCTTGAATATTACTACAATTTCAAAAATAAACCCTCTCAATCTAAGTCTATATGCTCAAGTTATGTCCTCTAAACTTTGGTGGTTTTTATCAATAATGAAACTGTTGGTCTGCATATGGTAGTGAATACACAACCATTAAGGGAGGTTAGGCAACTATCATAGGGAGGTTTTGAAACTAGTGGTAGTTTTAACCTATAAACAGGGGCAATTCTATCACAAATAAATTTAAAACAAAAGTAACACCCCATAGATAGGATTGAATGGATTTTGACCATTTCTAATGGGCAAAATAAGTTGAAGAGGAATGAGATAAGGCATATAAAATTTTAAAAAATATTAAAATTTGGGGAATATGACTGATTTTTAAAGATAAAAATAAATAATATATAACTCCAAGGAAGAAATGGGGGAGTTAAAGGTAAACCAATCCATTGGAGAATGTGTATGTAAGTTCTTCTTCTTATTTATGTTCCAACAGTCCTATAGAGACATGTGTGTGTGTGTGTGTGTGTGTGTGTGTGTGTGTGTGAATTATTTTTTAATGTCTTTAAGTTTAATTAAATTAATATGCTGATATGAATTAAAGTCCATTGTGTGTGCTAAAGTTTGGTCATGGGAGGGTTTGAATGTTCTATCCATGCACCATAGAGGTAAAGCTAGTCATTGAGTAGATTCCCTCTCTTGTTCTTAAATCATTTAGTAGAATTAAAAGGTCTTTAATTACTATTGTGAGTGTGTGAGTTTATTATATGAGTAAATTATAGGCTATCTAAAAAAATTCTACTAGAGTTACAATTTTTGAAAGAGAAGCTAACATAGGTGAGAGTATGAGTTTGTTACAAGTGTGAAAGAAGTCCTATAAGTTGAAAACATGTTTGAGAGGATATTGTTTGAGTATATTACAATTTTTAAAATAGAATTCTGATTTTTGAAGAGGTCATGGCACACAAAGGAAGGAGAACACAAGAGGCATAATACTTGTATGAGATGTTAAATGGAATACAAGCAATATTGGACATGATGGAGGATGCATAAAGTGAATATGTTTCAACTACAAGTGAATAATAACAAAATTTGGAGACTTGTTATCCCTATAATAAAATTTAGATGTCTTAGATAGAATACCAACTAAAAGAGAAAAGAGACTAGCATAGGTCAAGATCAAGGAAAGAGGTAAGCCTACTAGAATTTTTTTTGGTGGTAAAGAGAGCCCAAATAAGCTCATGAATTGGATAGTGTAGTTAGATATATTATTTGAAGTGGATCATATTTAATATCCCAAGAGGTTAAATGTTACAAGTAAGAGACTATGTGGAGTTATAGCTAATTATTTGAGAGTTCTCTAAGATATGAGACAAGGAAAAGTAAATAAGAAGGTGAGAATTTGGGAACATATAGTTTCCAAGTTGATGGGTAGTGTTGTGCACCTAATAATCCAAGTGGAGTGGATGAAGAAGATTCATGTTTTAAACCTTGAGAGAGAAGAGAAGATGAAGAATATTTATAGGAAAGGCTAAAAGGATGGTAAACTACCATATTAGTAGCCAAATACTACTTTGAGAATTAACATGGAGGTGTATATGTATACCAAAGAGAGATTTGTATTAGGATACAACAATGAGGTGAGGATTTTATATGTAGATCCCAAATTTGATTTTCAAAACAATAAGATGTATGAGATTTATGAACAACCTATAAAAAGAAGATATATACATGAATTAGGATATAAAGGTGATATATTGATCACCTAAAGAAGATGACCTATTGTGTGATGATGGGAAAGATATTGTGAAGTCCCATGAGTGGGAAAGTTATAATTTTTCCTTGGTTCATGATGAAAATGAGATTGTCAGTTTTATTTTGGATGGCAGTAGGGTTGAGGAAAACCAAGGCATGACATATGTTTATATAGATGAAGCTTCAATACATGTAGAGATGCATGTCAATGAATATTTTAGCCATGTGGAGTTGTAGGTATAGGAAAGGAACAACCAAGAAGTGTTGCATGTTTCTTTGGAAAAAGAATTATATGAGGTAATTATTTAAGCTAATTCACACAAGGAGAGTTTGATATAGATTTATCCATGCGATAGATCTAAAATTATAGGTATATATGAGGAGAGGAAATCCTTGGAGGTGGATGATATGGAGATTTTGATAGGTCATTGTGTAAGTGAAAATCATGAGAAACATACTAGCATTGGCAATGGGTTAAACAAAATACCTTTGGAACATGATGAGATGGTTTATAAGGTGAATGTGTGAACTCTTGTTTTACCTAATATTTTTTTGAAATGTGTAGGTATATCCATGGATAAGATAAAAAAGAGGAGGACAAAGTGTGATGTAGTCTATCATGTTCATTTATATGAGAGGCATAGTGAAAAATATAACCAAGTGAATGATATGGTGGTAATGGACAGACATCTGGTGTTGATGTTACAACCAATATGGAGTGTATTCAAGTCTATATGGAGATAAGAGAGTGTGATAGAGCATGGGGACATGATTATTCTCAAGAGGATATGTAGGTGAAAGTTCATTTGTAGTAGTAGGTGGAAGGAGAGTTATCCCAATCAAGAGAATGATGGTGAAGGCTTTGAGATTCTAAATCTTGGCATGGAACAAGCTTTTAGTAGGTTGAAATATGGGAGGATGCACTTAAGTTCAAGATCAAACATTATATGTGTATATGAACTTTATTTTGTAGGTATTATTAGTGATTTTATTGATCTTACCAAGTGGAAGGAGTTGTTAATGTGTATGTCATCCCAAGCATGTGGAGAAGAAGCTAAATTTGTAGTTGATATGGATAGATTAATTGATATAGAAATGTGGATAATATATGATGTAAAGATAACAAATATACTTGATGTGATTTTGGATGTTATGGGATATTATTTGGATGCCCATATGTATGTGGATTAAGTTGTGATGGTATTGAGAGTGATAAATAAGATTATAACCATGAGAGAGTAGTTGTAAATGGTGGTTTGTGATGTTATGAATGATCCAATAGTTGGTTAGACAAGGTTTAAAAAAATGCAAGTGAGATTTAGGAGGAGGTGGTTGGTCTATGGTGGGTTTGATCCCATATAGAGAGTGAGATGCATAATAGAACATATTGGTGGTGATGGATAGATAAGAGTGTGTTTTATCCCACAAGTGAGTTGAATGAACAATTGTTAAAATTTTAGTAGAGGAGGATAGGATATGATGGGTATAATCCTCAAAAGGAGAGAGAGTATGGTAGCTATTAAAATCCAATAATAAGTGAGATAAAGAGTATAAACGAGTACAGAAAAAGTTTGAAATTAGTAATTAGGAGATATAAATGCTAAAAAAAGAAGAATAGTTAGCTGAGGTACTTGGTTGTTTGAAGGGGATGCCATGGTAATTATGCATCCTAATCAAAAGAGTGATTTTTCTAATTATTCCATATATGTTATTAGGAACTCAAATTTTAAAAAACCTTGGGTGTCTGATGCAAGAGAATCCAAGTGTTTGTGTAATCTTGCATCAACCAAAATAGAGTGACATGTGTTCATGTTGTCTTGTTTTTATGTTTGTCATTATTATAACGATGAAGATGATATGGGGGAATATAACTACTACTACACTTTAATAACATAAAGTGAATTATATGATGATTATTTCCTAATAGCTACATGGTTCCAAGAAAGTTGGTTAAGTCTCTCAATATTAGTACAATCTAGGATGTTAGTATGTGCATTGAAGGGACAAAATACATAGGTTGTGGGGAAAGGCTTAAAGTGAATTAATATATTTCTTAAATCCCAATATTATTGCATATTTGGATTCATCTTAAAGATTAGTGAAATTTCAAATAAAAATAATCTCAGTCTAAGTCCATATGCTCAAGTTATGTCATCTAAAAGTTGTTAGTTTTTATCAGTAATGAAACTATCGGTCTACATATGAAAATAGCTACATAACTAGGATAGGGAGGTTTTACATCCTGATGAGTCCAAAAATACAACTCATTTTTACCATCAATTTTCTTCATTTCTCCTCAATTACCTCTTCCCTGGACTAAATACTTTAAGGATATTAGGATTGTATTTTATCTTGATGTAGTAAATAGATGCTCTATCTTAATGAAACTAAAGTCTAAGTTATTGATTCTATCAATTTATCCTAATTCTTTACATGTTTATTTGGCCAATTTTATGTATATATATATATATAATATAGTCATATATAGAGAATAAAGACCTTTTTGATGATCTTCAACTTCTCATGAGGTAACCCACATAAGGGATTTTGATATATCTATTGAGCTACAGACTCATCTGGTAAGCTACATACTCAACTAAAATACTCTAGATCTACTTATAGAATCAAATAATAGCTACAAACTCACCCAATCTATAGATATGATCTCACCTAGTAGTTTTAGATTATGGTAAAAATAGGTTTTGAAGGGACCCCGAAACCCAATACAAGGGGAAAGATAACCCTTTAAGCACATCCAGGTTAACAAAAGAACCTGCTTTCAAAAAAGAGCCAAAACTAGGTTTTACAGGGACCTAAAACCAACAAATAAAACCATAAAAACTAGCAGTCAAAACACTGATCTAAGAGTCGACCAGCAGATATAGCAAGTTGAAACCAAAAACCAGTAAACGAAAGGGAACTTTAGATGAATCTTTAAAGTTTAGATTATTATTTTTACTTGACCGAAGATTCATATCAAGGGGAGGAATCAAAGGCTTTGACTTCTTTCTTCTTACAACTGTCCAAGCATCCTCCACCTTAGCTGCCTCAGGATCTCATGCCTCAGAAGACATAGATCTTTGGCTCCCAGAAGGCATAAAATCCTTGTGAGAGTTAAACATTAACTGGATCTTAGAGAGATCCTCCAGAACAGGGGAAGATACCACCACCTCCTCCTCTGGCTCAACTGTTTCACTACCCACAGCCACTATAGGGGCTTCATTAGAATGATTCACCAATGAATCTTCTTTATCTTCCGGTTCAGATTGCAAACTTTCCTCATTCTCAGTCTCAGATTCGGAAGGAGCTTCCAAAGGTTGTTTGTCAACTTTGTGTACAGAGGAGACCTTAGTCCACCAGGAAGGTGAATGTCTGGGAGATTTCCCAGCACCATAGCGATCAGCTATGTGTCCCGTTTGGTTGCATTTCCTACACCAAAAAGGGATCCCCTCATAATCCAAAATTTGTGTCCAATTACCCTTTGGTGATTCAAGACAAATCACCTCAGGAAGGCCCTTAGAGACATCTAGATCTACCAAAAATCGTGCACATGTCGAATGAGACAGTGGAAAATCTTCCTCATATAAAAAATCCCCTAAAACATTTCCTATGGTTTTAAAAACCGCCTCATGCCAAAGGTGTAATGGAAGATAAGGGAGCCACACCCATATAGGGATCTTATTAAAGGATCTCACCTAGTAGTTATGGACTCACTTAGATGTAGTTATAAACTTGTTCAAATAAACTTCTAACCTCTATTGAGGTATTCCATCATCTTTACCAATATGGTGTCCTTGCTATAGAATCCCTCGGTGTTGAAGACCCCTAAAGCATGACACTATGGAATCTACAAGATTTTCTACAAACTTTATTAGATATGTTATGGACTCTTATAGAATTGCTATAGACTTTGCCAAAATTACTACAAACTCTTCCAATCTAGATCATGAACCTGCAACATTGAA
Source organism: Torreya grandis (assembly GCA_037957365.1). Lineage (NCBI taxonomy): Eukaryota > Viridiplantae > Streptophyta > Pinopsida > Cupressales > Taxaceae > Torreya > Torreya grandis. The sequence continues at coordinate 1,255,530 of JARHVA010003036.1, read as the reverse complement.
TATAGATACTTTACTCTTTTGTCAAAATACCTGAAGAACATTTTGATAAATTTTTATTTATTGTATTAATATAAATAAAAATATATAAATAAATTTATTATATTTTATTCATTGTATATATATTAACAGTATTTTATAGATAATCAATCCAATAGATCTAAGAAGGTATTATTAGTAGATTTTTAATGGATTTTGTAATGGGAGTTTATTTCTATTGTAATCATCAATCACCTATCTTAAGATCCACTAGAATTAGGAGATTTGTATTATTAGAATAATACTATTACTATGATATAGGGATATGTAGTTATAGAATTAAATATAGGCATATCTATGTGTCTTAGAAGGGAGTTGATTTATTGAATTGTTTAGTTGATATTTCAATATAGTATTAAAAGTTACAACTATATTCATGTAGAGTAAAGGTCCACTCTCCTTAAGAATTAGGAACATGTTTTGTATGATATTTTATGTTTTTAGTGTGTTTATAGTTTTAGTAATTATAAGTGTATTTTAGTCTTAAAATTTGT
>JARHVA010003036.1:1140000-1250000 GCA_037957365.1 Torreya grandis | reverse complement strand
GTTTGATTTACTTATTCCATATCAAATAGCCAATGGGTTTATCCACTATTAATTATACCCAATAAAAATGGGAAATGAAGAGTGTGTATAGATTACTAAGAGCTAAACAAAGCCATTATGAGGGATTATTTACCTCTTCCTTTTATTGATTAGGTGCTTGATAATATGGTAGGAAAAAAATACCTTTATTTCTTAGATGGATTTAGTGGATACAATCAGATAAAAGTGTTAGCTAAGGATTAAGACAAAACCACTTTCACCTACCCATGCAGACTGTTTGCCTACATACTCTTACCATTTGTCCTTTGTAATGTTCCATTTACTTTTCAATGATAAGATTTAGCCATATTATTTAATATAATTAATGAATGTGTAGAATTTTACATGGATGACTTCACTGCTCATGGATACATCTTTGATTAATTCTTACATAACATAGACAAGGTCCTAACCAGATGTGAACAACACTATCACTAAGTCATTAGAAATGCCTAATGTTGATGGATCAAGGCATAGTACTAAGACACTACATCTTTGCTAAAGGAATCCAAGTGGATCCTAAGAAAATTAAATTACTATCTAGCTTTCTTGTCCCTCAAAACCAAACTAATGTATAAAGATTTTTAGGTCATGTTAGTTTCTATAGATGGTTTATAGAAGACTTCATCAAAGTTATTTCTCCTATGTTTATTTTGCTAATAAAGGACAATGAATTTATGTGGAGTGATGACTATTATAAATATTATGAAACCATTAAAGAGACTAACTTTTGCTCTAGTATTGAGAGGTCCCAATTGGTAAAATTATTTTCATATGTACACTGATGACTATAGCTATGCAATGGGGGTAGTTCTAGGACAAAAGGATGAAAATGACCATATGTATGATATTTATTATATCAATAAAAATCTCATATATACTAAAATAATTAATACAAACACATAAAAATAATTCTTTCCCATGATTTATGTCATCCATAAAATCAAAAACTATATTACAGGTTATAAGGTCTTCATATACATAAACCATTCATCCATAAGGTATCTCATCAATAAACCTGTAGTAGGGGAAAGAATCATTTGGTGGTTGTCAGTTTTTAAGGAAATTGATATAACCATTATTAATTAACCAAGTAAGCTTAATGTATTTATAGAATTTTTATCTAGGATAAACATTTTATTTGATGATGAACAAGTTGAATTCAACTTTCTAGATGAACAACTATTTGTTGTTTTAGTAGAATCACCATGGTTTGCTGATTTAGCCAACTATTTCACCATAGTGAAGTTTTATTCCTATTTCACTTGTAAAGAAATGAAACATTTAATAAAAAGTCTTTGATTTTGAATGGATTAATGGTATGCTATTTAAATATGGACTTGATCACATATTTCATAGGTGTGTAGTAGATGATGAAACCTATGACATCATTAGAGCTTATAATGATGAACCCAAAGGAGGTCATTATTAAGCAAAGAGAACTATTCATAAGACCCTATGATTAGGATATTATTGGTAATACCTTCATAGGCAAGTAAAAAAGTACATTAGGTAGTGTGATCTATATGTAAATGTAAATTCAAATAATCTATAAATCAATCATATCTTGGAGAATATAAATCCTACTTACACTTTCGATTATTGATATATTATATATTCATGGTCATGACCAAGATGGATCTACTAGACCTAGCCAAGGAATCTCTTACCACAATAATATCACTAGAGAAGGTTCAAAATCCTCTAGTCAAGAAAAACTATGAAATAACCCTAATTAGGTCCTATGTTTTCATATTCATAAAAGTAAAATGACAAGTAAAGTAAAATCCTAGTTTAGTGCTCACCAAAGCTTGCGGTACAAAGTAGGGGTAAGAAACATGAAAATTAAACATGCATAGAAGACATATAATCATGTTAATTTTAATAAAACATATGGGATAATTAATAAAAATACCCAAACTAACACAAAATCCAAAATACACATATAAACTAAAATATGAAATTCCACACTTGACATATACATTACACAATGAAAGAGTAATACACACCACTCTTATTATGATTGGAAACAACATACCATACACTCTATTTGTATTATAAGGACTACAAGGATTACAATTTCATGAAATAAAATGTATACAAATCACCTACTAATATTACAATATGGAAATAACAAGATACATTACAAATCTTCTTGAATAAATCTCTAACATCTAATGACTCTACACACATTACTCAAAGAAATTTTGCCTACAACACATGGGCTAATAAGCATAAATATAAATAGTGAGAGATCTTACACACATAGAGATATTGTTTCTAAATTACAAACACTTCCAAACATAATAAATCTGTAATATCCTTTGAATAACGACTGTAATCTTAGGGTGAGATTACCAAGCAGAACCATAGAGGTTTTGTCCTTTGAGCCTGGAGAAACATCCACAAGTTTTCTTTTATGAATCCTGTATTAGAAATCCAAGGGTTTTTGTCTTTGAATTCCAAGTTTGATGCATAAGGAAACAAGGCAATAATATAATTGTGGGGGGGTGGGGGGTTTGTTGGATGTATGATCAAATATGCATTTATAAATGGATAAACCCCATACTTAAAGATTTAGAAATGGAGGAAAGAGAGATGAAAGAAGATGAGAGAGAGAAAATGGTGCCACATTACCATGTGGGAAAAAATATGCACTATTTATCATGCTTGGAATCATGTTCCAAGTTCAAAATCAAATCTCCAAAGTGATCTCCACTTAGCATGCTGAATAATGGCTCTTTCACCTTCTTGAGTAGTCCAAATCTGCATAGTAAATCTTGTCTCCCACTTTCTCAAGTGTACACAAGACTCCAAGCATGTCACCATATCATTTTTGACTATGACAATACAAATAATATGAAAACTCCTCTAACTTATGTTCCATACTCTCCATGTGAAAGCTTAAAGTGGTGGGGACAAGTCATTATGCACCCAGGTGCCACAAATGTCCAAGAAAGTCTTCATCCACCCACTTTGGACTTTTCCAAAAGATATGAATAATGTCACAACTAAATTTGGTTCCAATATTGACCACACATGACCATTTCACATGCCTTAAATAGTAATACCAAGAAAAATGTGCCATAGTTATTATTCTTATAATGGACACCCATGTGAGTGCATAAAGATGATTCCATTTGTCTCGTAAGTGGACTAGGATGTCCTAATTCAATCATATATCTCATTGACCCCATAAAAGGACCCCATGTGGCCCATGCCACCTCATATCCAATCCACCTCACTACTTCCATGTCACTTTACATGTCACCATGAATAGTGACATGTGAAGAGTGACACATGAATAGTGTCAGTGAATAGTACCTATGAATAATAACATGTGAATAGTGATCTTGGAATATTATTACATAATAGTGTTGGAGAAATATTTAAATTAACCAATTTTACATCAACATAAAAATTAATGTAAGGGGACATGACAAATCCCCCTCCCCAAAATTCTTTTCCCTCAAATAATGTCAAAACAATATGTTTCAAAAATATTGGAATAAAGTGGTGCATCCAACTATGGTGTTCATGCAATCTTGTTCTTGTGCCTGTCAAATGATGATAAAAAATTATCCAAAATAAAATTCAAAGTGTACCATCTCTAAAATTCTTTCACAACTTAAAAATTTGGATTACTGGCTTGTTCTCATATGTAGCAAAGAAATGTGCATGACTCATAACTTTGCTAATGCAAACCTTTAGGAAGCTCACAATGTAATGCTTGATTAAACTCTTCCATGTTTGATTATGATCAATTAATGAGGATATATATATAGGCTAATCTTTCTACTCTACACATTACCTAGATCCCAAATAAATCTCATGAAGATTCTACCATGCTTTCACTGCACTACTCTAGTCAAAGGTTACATCCTCCTTCCTTGAATGTCACTAAGATCCCAAATAAAATTCCTAATCTCTGCACTATGCTCATATTATATAATTAATAATGGCACAAGATCCTTCTCCTTGAAATCCTCCCATGATAATATCTCCTTATAAGATATGAATATGTTTGGTTGTTCCCTTAATGGTGCATCATGAATAACTCTCCAAATATGAATTTGGCATTGTTGACACTTGGTCAAGGCATGTTTGATGGCCATCATTAATTGGTATGATCCTTCCAAATTACACCTATAAAAATATATGGGGTAACCTTATCAGACCATTCTAAATCCCACTTGTGAAGTGTCTACAATAAATGGAGATAAGGAATCTAAAATATTAAATACATGACACAAAATTATTACCTCTATGGGTTCACTAAAAACCCTTATATCCATGTGTGTCCATGCAATTGCTATCATCTCCATTGTATCATTAATAGGTTTTGTGAAACATGTATATCCTTTGTGATGATCCAAGGGTCTACTATCATGTGCCAATGTGTTAAGATTCCAATCCAAGCTAACTTGGTATTTTTGATGATCTGCCTAAATAGCTAGAGCATGAGTCACATGACTCAAGTAATATTATTTTGCCCCCATAAACTCACATTGAGATAATAGTTTAAATAGATCCTTTTTCTCTAAGTTTTTAGTGATGGCATACCACAAAGTAAATCTAAAGACCAAATTGTCATTAAAGGAAAGCAAAATAAATATTTTTAAATGGCTTCCCAATACCTGATGCCAACATAATTAGAAGGTAATGGGTGTGTTCTCCAAACTAAAAAACATGGGAAAGAGCTCAATGATCCTATTATTCATACATCTAGTGGTTCCCTTCATCTCCTCTTTGTAAATATTTGATGAAAGCAAGGTATAGCCATGAGAAACTTGGAACTTGATTCCATGATGTACTTGATCTTCCCATCAAATTTTAGTCTTAGAGACAAGTTATGAAACACCACAGATAAATTATCATGAATATAATTCCTACCCATGGATAAATTGGTAGGCATCACCATACAACTTGCTACCTATGAAGCTTGGCTTATTTGGAAAAACATTTCCAACCCTCTTGTGGTAACCAATTTTAGAACTCTATTAGCTAGTCCATTTGTAACTATATTCTTTCCTTTGAAACTAAAACTAAGTTACACAATTTGATTTATTGAGTTATTACCCAAAGAATGGATCCACTGTACAACCAAACCCACATCAAATTTTTTTAAGCCAATAATATCAAAAGCACCAAAATTATTAATATCTCTGAGGGCTCAGTTAAGAATTATAATCCTTTTCTTGCATGGTGTGTCAAAATCATCAAGAATTTTCAATCACTTCATGTATCTTTATAGACTTATTCTGAAGCAAAGGCTTAGATTAAAAACTTTGGAGTAAATTAAGCTTTAGATCAAATATATTCATGTGTATTATCTCATTTTCTGGATCCCATATTCTTATGTACAAACAACCTTAAAATTTTTAAAAATAATCATGCCAAATATCTTGAACTATATAGAAAGGATAAAATAAACTTATGCTATCCTCTTTATGCCTTGAACTATTGTTTCAAGAATAGTCAAGGTGCTTACCTTCCTTAGCTGATTTTAAAATATTCACAAGATCATCACCAACATTAATATCTACTAAAACATTCTCATTATGCCTTTTAATAAGGCCATCTTGATATTTATCTTCATTTGTTTCTAGAATTGGAATATTTTTCTCAAAATAAAAATCCATACCTTCCATCTTCTTTGTGAGATCCTTTTCTTCCACTTACTCCTCTCCCTACAAATAAATCCCTTATTCCACATTTTCCACACCATTATCTTCTGAGGCACGAAGTGCCTTTAGTTCTTCCTTAGGAGTGCATTCATTAGAAACTAATAATGCATTCTCCTCAAATATGAATCCATCCATGATCCTACTTGGCACTTCAATTCTATTTTTCAAATCCTCAAATATAACTCTATTTTACAAATCAAGTAATGGCTCACCATTTGAAAATTTGAGATGTGGTGTAGAAATTGATGTATCCTCCTACAACAAAGGATCTTCATGGATGACACATGATGATTTTTTATCCTCCTTATGTGTACTTAGATGCATAATCTCTAGATGTTCTGGTTCTACTCTTTTCTTAAGAGTAATTTCTTGTGGCCTTTTTTCTACTAACTAATCTTCCTTGTATTTTCTAAATCCAAAAAGTTCAATAACATGGGTGCCTTTTCAAAATTTCTAACATAATGTTGAGATTTTTGAGATTCTTTAAACATAATCAAACTTTTCTTGCCCAAAGTAGGCTTTAGATCATCCATCATTTTCTGAGTTATGCCCTTCTTCTTTTTGACTTCTTTGTCTTTCTTCAAAGAAATGTATTTATAAATTGGCATGATCTAATGAACCATAGCATAAATTGTGTTGTACTCCTCATTGAATTCTACTAGAAAAAATTCTTCTTATGGATGAATTTAGGCTTCCCAAGTCTATTGAGGAAATCCATTAACAATATAAAAAGTAAACCTTTGGTACCACTAGTTGACACATACAAACACAACCTAAACAACAAAAATAATAGACAAAATTACACAAAGTCTAAACACCAACATGCTAGAAAGATCACAACTCTGATACGACTATAATAAACCTTATGGGATTATTAATAAAACACCCAAACTAACACAAAATCCAAACTACATAGATGAACTAAAATCTGAAATTCCATGCTTGACATACACATTACACAATGAAAGAATAATACATGCCACTCTTATTATGATTGGAAACAACAAATCATACATTATACTTGTATTATAAGTACTAAAAGTATTACAATTTCATGAAATAGCATGCATTAAAATCACCTACAAAGATTAAAATATTTAAATAACAAGACACATTACAAAGCTTCTTCAATAAAGCTCTAACACCTTATGACTCTACATACATTACTCAAAGAAATGTTGCTTACAACACATAGGATACTAAGAAAAAATATAAATAATGAGAGATGTTACACATGTAGAGATATTTCTACAACATTACACACACTTAAAAAAATAATAAATCTATAATATCCTTTGAATATCAACTATAATCTAAGGGTGAGATTACCAAGTAAAACTATAGAGGTTTTGTCCTTTGATCCTAGAGCAACATCCACAGGTTCTCATCCATGAATCCTGTATTGGAGAGCCAATGGTTTTCATCCTTTAACTCCAAGGTTGATGCATAAGGAAATAAAGAATTAAGTCTATTTTTGGGGTTTGTATGTATGATAAAAGATGCATTTACAAATGGAGAAGCCCCATACTTATAGATTTATAAATGAAAGAGGAAAGAAAGATGAAACAAGGAGAGAGAGAGAAAATGGTTCCACATTCCCATGTGTGCCAAAATATTCACTATTGAGTATGATTGTCATCATGTTCCAAGGTCAAAATAAAATCTCCAAAGTGATCTCTACTTAGCATGCTTAATAATGGCTCTTCCACCTTCCCAAATAGTCCAAATCTACATAGTAAATCTTGTCTCCTACTTTCTCAAGTGCACACAAGACTCCAAACATGTCACCATAACCTTTTTGACTATGTCAATCCCACTCATATGCAAATTCCTATAAATTTTATTCCATACTCTCCATGTGAAGGCATAAAGTGGTGGGGACAAGTCATTATGCACCCATATGCCATAAATGTCCAAGAAAGTCTTCATCCACCCACTTTGGACTTTTCCAAAAGCTATGTATAGTGTCACCACTAACTTTGGCACCAATATTGACCCCACATGGCCATTTCACATGCCTTGAATAGGAATAATAATAAAAATACAACATACTTATTATACCTGCAATAGACACCCATGTGAGTGCATAAATATGATTCTATTTATCTCTTAAACGGACCAAGATTTCCCACTTCAATCACATGTCTCATTGACCCCATGAAAGGACACCATGTGGCCCATGCCACCTCATATCCAAGACACCTCACTACTTCCATGCCACTTGACATGTCACCATGAATAGTGGCATGTGAATAGTGACACATGAATAGTGTTAGTGAATAGTACCTATGAATAGTACCATGTGAATAGTGATCTTGGAATAGTGTTATAGAATAGTGTTAGAGGAATATTAGAATTAGATAATTTTCCCTCAACATGAGAATTAATGCAAATGGGACATGACATTAATGTATATAAAATCTTAATGCATGCACGAGAAATATAAATTCATATCTATCTATTCGTTACAAAGGAGAAATAAGTTAGGAATACTTACCTTTGAAGATGAACCCATCGAGCCTCAATCTCTCCCTTAGAAAAGTTGATTCATAAGAGGTTTTTGTGTTATGTAAAGATTACAAAGATAAATCATATCTAGGTTACACAACCTATCAATGCATCCAAAAGACTTCTCTACAAGAGAAGATTTATATCTCCAAAGAAAGTATGAAACCCCAATCTATGCTCTATTATTCCCAAAATATGTCACTTGTTTTTGTGGACAACATGCTGACCATTTTGGTTCTATAGGCCAAAATGATCTCTTTATTTATTAAAAAATGTTCTGAGTAGTTAAGTTTTTCAAATAACTCAAGCCTTTTCAAGTAAGGAAATCACAGGTTCAATAGGCAAGCTTTCTCAAAGGTAAGCTCAAAATACTTAAGGCATTTCCTAAGTGTTTTGAAGATGGTTCAAAGTTGAGGTTCAATAAAAATACTTAATAGTAGGGTTCAAAGAATTAGAATGAACCACTGAACCGTTGAACCATTGAACCCCACTTTCGAAAAGGTTCAAAGGTTCAATGACTTCAACAGACTCAAAGAATAAAAGGATTCGAAGAGTTAGAATGAAACATTAAACCTTGTACCAAAAAGGTTTAAAGGTTAAATGAGTTCAAAAAACTTAAATAATAAAAGGATCCAAAGAGTTAGAATGAACCATTGAACCCTACCTCTGAAAGGTTCAAAAGTTCAACGAGTTCAAAGGTTCAAAGAGTTCAAAATTTGAGCAGAAGATTTGAGCAAATGGATGAAGTGGAAGATTCCAAAAAATGGTTCAACTGAAGAAGAAAACTAAGTGAACACGGCCCTTTACAAAACCTTGAAATACCGAACCATTAAATTGTTAAACCATTGAACCATTGAACCAAAAGAGTTCAAGGTTCAAAGTTCAAACTGGTTCAAGCAACCAGTGATGTCTTTATGGATGTCAAATTTAGGGTAATGGAATAACCATTGATTTTCAAAAGAGTGTAGACCTGAGAACAAACTCAATGACTAGCCAAAAAAGGAGGTGAAGGATCCAGCTAAAAGTGAGAAGATAGCCCTGAGAGCTTAGATCACCAAGAAGAGACAAAATGTAGCAAGGAAAGAGGGAAATATTACAAAAAATATAGAAATATCTATAGAAGAGTTATTCTAGTAGGTGGAACAGTCCACCAAGTGGACCTCAGAGAACACAAACATTTAATGGCATGGCCTATTTTTATTCATTAAGTAAAGGTGAATGGATAACCATGTTAGCATCATAAAGAAGACCAGACAACCCATGCTTAGGAGGAGACATTTGAGATGATTTAGAACACCAAAGCTAAGGCTGATGACCTATTCTAGCATGGCCCCTTCATATAATTTCTAGTGCATTTAATGTAGCATGGGCCATTTTCATGAAAATAAGTGCCCAAGTCTTCCTTTGAATGCTATATATTGTAATCTCTCATTTTGGATAAAGCAGATCTCTCTATTATTAGAAGTGAAGCTCTACCCAAATTGAAAGGCATTCCTGAGACTTTGAGCTCAGACTATTAATCATATTTTGTTAATTGAATGAGAAAAAAGTGACCTTTTAGACTTTCTATTGAAATAGCTTGTGTTGTCTAGGAAATCATTCTTATGTCTTTTTCCTAAATACAGTCTTGTCCCTTTAATCAAATAAGCAGAACAAGTGGAAATAAGATGGAAGATGTCCTGAAGTTGACTGTGGGAGACTTTTTGCTACCATAATTATCTTTTTTCTATGTTTTGTGTAAAGGATATTGGAGTGACTTTGAGCTCCCCTCATCCTTCATAATATTTTACTCTATTGTAGTTTATGGTGGAGACTTTGGGATACACTTCATTCTATGGTGTCCTTTGTCCTAAATCAGTAGGATAAATAATGAAAGACTATGTGATTTCATGGGTTTCTTGTGGATCCAGTTACTACCAAGGAAGGAATCCTATTTTTTTTTAAATATAATTTTTAAAAGAAGAGAAGTGCCTTTAGTAATTACACTAGAATTCTCCTTTGTTCTGTGAACATCATCTCTGAAAAAGAGAGATGGATGGTATGATTTCACCCTTGAGTCTATTTTAAGCTTATATTAGTATATTATAGTTTATAGGGAACCTCCCCTTGATGAAAGGAGAGATTTATCTCATTCTAGCTATGGTCAACACATCCATTTTGACATATAAATCTCTTTATGTTGTGGTTGATATAACCATTTTGCCATTAGTCAGTTGATGACAAAATATTCACCCAATAGTTTTTGGTGACTCCGCTGGGGAAGAATGCGTAGTTTGAATTCTCAAGCTTCAAATTGAAGTAATTTCAATTCTTTTCCATTTCCATTTCACACTCTGTCTAATCCACTATGTACATGAAGCCAAAGATCTCAAGGTATTGTTGACCCTATATTTGAGTTGGTGCAACTAAGTAATTTTGATCTTTTTCCTCCACCATCTCACCTTTTGTGAACCGAGAGTTTTCCTCCTACAAACATCAAGTCCCCAATACCAAGCAAATATTCTCTTTCCTTTGCTAGTAGAGCTTTGTCTATACATATCCTATAGAGATTTATTATCCCTCCTTTCAACAATCATATCATGGTAGCTCAAGGCCCCTAGGGTAATACATTTGGTCCTCTGAATCTAATCCCAGCTTTACATGAGCTACCTTGTAGTTCAAGAAAGAATTTTCTCAAGTTCTATGGTGATGGGAAAGTTCATCCTAATGAACATATTATAGCATTTTTATAACCTATGCTATGATAGGCATTGAATATGAAGACATAACAGTCAGACTATTTGTGGAAACACTACAAGGTGCTGCCACAAATTGGTTTTATCATATGTAAGCACAAACTATGACTAACTAGAATACTCTCAAGGCTAAGTTTGAGGCTAGATTCAAACCAATAGAAGATGCACATGCCCTATTAGCTTAGCTTATGCAAATGAAAAAGGAGCCTCATGAACCTATGTGAGACTTCATTTCTAAATTCAACAAGCTGAGGAATAAGATTCCTACAATTGCTCAGCTGACACCTAAAAATCTTAAATACTTCTTCATCAATTCTTAGCTTCCTAAAGTGAGTTTCCTATTGAGGTGGGCTAGCCACATAGAGCTTGTTGCAGCTCAGATTTTGGCCACTGAAGCTGATGATCTTATCTTGGCATAAAAGATAAGAAGAGATCCGAATAGAAATAAATCTTCGTCATTTTCTAAAAAAATTTCTACATGTGCCATTGATCCTATGGTGCAAAAGCTAGCAAATGAATTGCTAGCTCTAAAAAAAAATGGCACAAGGGATGTTTGTTCCTCCTTCTTATCAGGATATACCAAGGATGGTGTTTCCTAACTAGTCATACCAAGGCAATACTGCCAGGAATCAAGGGCAACCAAATTACCTTCCTTCCCCATCAGGGAAGCTTGCCATTGAAGCAGTACAAGCTAACTCAGTAGTTGGTTATCATGAATCTAAACATGGTTTCTCTTTCTAACCTGAGTTGAACCAAGAAGATGACACTGATCTCTTTATAGAAGGTGAAGAAGAATTAGTTGGTGACTCCAACATTGGTTTCCTGAATTACCAGGATGAAGTTAGAAGTAAAGGAGAAGTGTTTGATTAATCATACCCTATATTTACTAGGTCCCAAAACTAGTCAACTCAACAAGCTGAGAAGAGAAAAATAGGGGAACAATCTTGACCAACAATTTTAATTGCTAAATGAGGGACTTCTTTGCCTTTCCATTCAAAGGACCTGGTGATCAATAAAAAAGTAAATACCTCAAACAATCTTGCACCTTATGCTTCAATTTCTAGACCAATACCACACCCAATAAAACCTAGAATGATGAAATTCCTTCCTCTGTTCCTAGTTATTTTTAGTCATTTGATATAATTGACCATACTAAGAAGACTAAGATTCAAATGTCTAAATTTGCATACTTACAGGCCAACCCTGAGCAGTTGGATAGGCTAGTTGAATGTATCAAGAACAAAATCATCCCTATAAGACAAGATGTTTCAAAGGTAACCCATGATCCCCCAAAGAACACATTCACCTGAAATAATGTTGTCATTACTCCTCCTAGGAAGATAGAACCTTTCTATGTTTCCCTGCTTATAAATGGTCATAAGCTAAAAAATTGTATAATAGATTTTGGCACCTCTGATAATGTGATGCCCGCCAAGGTGGCAGACTGTCTCAGATTCACGCTAACTAAAACTTTTGGGTGATATTTCTCCATGGAAAACAAATAAGTGCCACTTTTGGAATAGATCAAAGATGCCCAATTTGCATTTGTGGCCTTCCCATATAAAAGAATTAAAATGGCAGTCTTGGTGGCTGACATTCTAACTTCCTACGAAATTTTGCTTGGGTGAAATTTTTGCAAGGATGATGGTGGAGAGTTTAGCATGGACCTATCTAAGGTGAGGATACTTGTTAAGGGCATCATGCAAAGGCGTCTTCCTAAGAAGGAGTCAAAATACATTGACACCCAAACATCAGCCCTTGAAGCTCAAATTCTATTTGAATCTTTAGGTATGTGTAATTACTTTCTATCTACTGAAGATGTTTCTATTTCAGTAGATGAAAGTTTACTAAGTGATAATCCAAAAAATTCAGACAAGATGTTAGAAGAATTGGTAGGGTATAGTACAGATGAAAAAAGATCTTCCATCCCTAGTGAAGAAAAATATGATAGAAGATCATATTCTAATGATGTTTGGATTCTTGAATTTGATGGTAGCAATTCTTCTACTAGTTCTGAAGCTGGAATTTTTTTGAATCTCCTCAAGGAGATATTTTTTTCTATTCATACAAGTTGTAGTTCAGCAATACCAAGAACACCACTGGGTATGAATCTTTTCTACTTGAATTAAAGGCTGCTCAAGCTAAAGGTGTCAAAATTCTTCATGCCCGAGGAGATGTTGAGTTGGTGGTTTGGGAGGTGAGAAATATGTATCAACCCAAGAATGAAAGATTCCAACATTATCACAATTTAGTGTGGGACTCTCTTGCAAGTTTTGATGCTTTCAATATTTATACCATGCCTAGAGAATTTAAAAATAGAGCAGATTGCTTGGCCATCTCTATAACTCTCATGGCTCTTCATTGAGATTTTAAAGAGCATAAGTACATTATTGACCTGGTCTTTCAACCAAGTGTAACAGATAATGCTAACCATTGGTAGGTATTTATTGGTGATAACCAAATCATTGCTTTTCTAGAATAGATGGATAGCTTTGAGAAGCTTCATTTTGAAGGTAGTGAATCTCCACTATGGGAATCAACTCCTAAAACAAATTTAAAAACTGGTGAAAAGTTCCTTTAGCTCAAAGGGAATAAAATTCCCAAAGGATTAGTTTCTCTTGAGAAGCTATTCTATAAGCATTATAGGTGTATCAAGAAGCCACAAATGGACTCAAAATCCTCCAAGGATTTTGATCAAATAAATTTGAGTACAAAAGATAATCCTAAAATGGTCCACATCGAGAATTATTGCACTCCTGATGAAAAACTCAAATTCATTACCCTACTTCACCATTACATTGATGTTTTGGCATACTCTTATGATGATTTAAAATCTCTCAGGCTTGAATAAATTCAACATGAAATTCCTCTCAAGATTGGGTCATTACCTTATAAGCAAAAACAAAGGCAGTACAACCCTAGGATATTAGACACTATTCTTTTTGAGATACAAAAAATGCTAAATGTAAGAATTATTTTCCCAATCCATCATTCCATCTAGATTGTGAACATAGTCCCTATGAAAAAGAATAATGGAAAAATTCACCTTTGTGTTGATTTTAGAAATTTGAATCAGTCATCTTTAAAATACAGCTATCCCCTACCCATCATGGATCAGCTACTGTAAGTAGTGACTGGCACAGAGATGTTATCAATGTTAGATGGTTTTTTGGGATATAATCAAGTGAAAGTTGGTGAAGTAGACCAAAATAAGACCACTTTCAATACATCTTGGGGCACCTTTGCATATCACAAAATGCTTTTTGGCTTGATCAATGTTAGTGCTACCTTCTAGAGAGTGATGGATCTTGCCTTCAAAAATGAAATGGGGAAGTTCATTATGGTATACCTTGATGACTTGATAGTTTTTTCTAAACATCATCCTGATCATGTGCATCATCTACAACAAGTGATGGAGTGATGTCTGCAAAATGGTATCTCTCTTAATCCCAAGAAGTCAATTTTTAGGGTTACAAAAGGTAAACTTCTTGGTCATACTGTATCTTGAGAAGGCATAAAGATCGATTGAGAAAGAGTCAAATCCTTCCAAGAGCTTACTCTTCTTACCAGTAAGACTGTGGTCCATTCTTTCTTTAGAAAGATGAATTTTCTACAAAGGTTCATTCTTGAATTCATAGAAAAGACTCACCACATTTTCAATGTGATGAAGGTTAAAGCTACTTTCAGCTAGACTGAAGAAGGCAAGTCAACATTTCAAGACATCAAAGAAACTATCACCCATGCCCCAATCTTATTTTGTCCTGATTACACCAAAGACTTCATGATATATAGCTATGGTTCTGAGCACATGCTTTCAGCGATTATAGTTTAGCAGAACAAAGAAGGTGTGGAGTCCCCCATATCTTTCATGAGTTGTCCTCTCAAAGCTCATGAGCTAAAATATTTAAACATGGAGAAGCATGCTCATTTTGTGGTTAAGGCGGTAAAACACTTCTATTTTTACATCCTGAACTCACACACTATTGTTATGGTTCCTGATACAAAATTAAAGTCCATTCTAACACAATAGGAGTTTGGAACTAAAAGGGGTAATTGGATTTCTAAAATCTAGGAGTTTGATCTTGTTATCAAACCTACAAATCTTGTGTAGGGAAGAGGTCTAAACCAATTAATTGCTGATAACATTCCAAAAGAAGTAGGGCATGAAGAAATAAAAGTTAAAGATGCCTACAGTTCTCTTTGTCACCACTTATGAATGAGTGGTATTCCAATATTATTCATTTCCTTACCTATAGTGAATGTCCTACTCACCTCTTATAAAGAAAAGAGCACTGTTAAGTTGAAACTTGCTAACTTTTTCCTATGGGATAATGGTTTGTATAAGAGGATCCTTGATGGGGTGTTTCTTTGTTGCATGGATAAAGTGCAACAGAGCAAACTTTTGGATTCTTTCCACAATTTGGCTTATGGAGGAAATTTTTCTACACCTGTGACTACCCATAAGATTCTATGAGCTAGGTACTATTGGCCTACTCTATTTCAAAATTCATACACTTGGGTACGTATATGTGAGTTATGTCAACGGTTTGTTCAAAAACCCAAGTTGGTTGCGCTACCTCTCAAGCCTGTGGTAATTGAAGAGCCTTTTCAACAATGGGGAATTGATTTCATTGGCACTATAAACCCATCCTCAAGTGTTGGACATGACTATGTTCTCACAGCCACAAACTATTTTACCAAGTGGGTGGAAGAAATTCCAGTCAAGCATGCTACTTCAAAAGTGGTATGTAATTTCCTCAAGGAAAATATTATTTATCAATTTAGAGTCCCAATCATGATTATAATAGATAATGCAGCATATTTCTCTTCTCATGAAGTTACCCAATTTTGCTACTATTATGGGATTATCCTCTCCCACTCTTCTAACTATTATCTACAAGGAAATGGTCAAGCAGAATCAAGCAACAAGAATTTGGTGAACATTATCAGGAAGCTGGTAGATAACAATCAAAGAGCTTGGCATAAAGCATTTCTTGACACTTTATGAGTAGACAGGATTACACCCAAAAGGGTGATATGTATGTCACCATTTCAACTTTTGTATGGTTTAAATGTAGAGATACCAATCACCTTGGAATTACCAGCATTAAAGTTGGCAAAGCTAGTAGAAGATTCAACTTTTAAAAGTTCCATTGACAAGAGGATCATGTGCTTTACTAAATTAAATGAGCAACGAACTCTGGTAGTGGATCATATTGATGCACATCAAAGTCTGGTAAAGAAACTCTTTCACCAAAAAGTAAGGATTCATGATTTTTAGATTAGAGATCAAGTCTTGTTGTGGGACATGAGGAGAGAACCAAAAGGAATGCATGGAAAATTAGATTCCTTATGGAGAGGTCCATTTTTCATTCATCAATTAAATGGTGAAAATAGTTTCTTATTGAAATATCAAGATAGAATGCCATTTACACTACCTCACAATAGGCAGCATCTGAAACACTTCAATCTTTGAAGTATCAGATAAGTCCAATTGTACATATGCAGAGTCTTTCTTTGTTTTGTATTATTCATTTATTTTTGGCACCTTTCTTTTTGGGTAAGCATGACTCTATATCCCAATGGCATAGATGAAGTCACTTAGAGTCTGGATTCTACTCCCTTCGATTGCTTCAAATCTCAAACGATGTAAGTTCCCCAACTAGAACTAGCTATTATTCCCAAAATCCATCATTTGTTTTTATGGACAACATGCTGACCATTTTGGTCCTGTAGGCCAAAATGCTTTCTTTCTTTATCAAATTTTTTTTGAGCAGTTAAGTTTTTCAAATAACTCAAGCTTTTTCAGGTAAGGAAATCATAGGTTCAATAGGTGGGCTTTCTCAATGGGAAGTTTAAAATACTTAAGGTATTTCCTAAGTGTTTTGAGGATGGTTCAACACTAAGGTTCAATCAAAATACTTAACGACGGGGTTCAAAGAATTGGAATGAACCATTGAACTGTTGAACCATTGAACCCCACTTCTAAAAAGGTTCAAAGGTTCAATGACTTTGATGGACTCAAAGAATAAAAGGATTCAAAGAGTTAGAATGAACTAAAAATATTCAAAGGTTCAACGAGTTCAATGAGTTCAACAGACTTAAAGAATAAAAGGATCAAAAGAGTTAGAATGAACCATTGAACTATTGAACCCCACCTCTGAAAGGTTCAAAGGTTTAATGAGTTTAAATGTTCAAAGAGTTCAAAGTTCAAGCAGAAGCTTCAAGTGAATGGATGAAGTGGAAGATTCCATAAAATGGTTCAACCAAAGAAGAAAACTAAGTGAACGTGGCCCTTTATAAAACATTGAAATACCAAACCATTGAACTATTGAACCATTGAACCAAAAGATTTTAAGGTTTAAGGTTCAAAGTGGTTCAAGCGACTGGTGACATCCCCATGGATGTCAAATTTAGGGTGATGGAATAACTATTGATTTATAAAAGAGTGTAGACTTGAGAACAAACTTAGTGACCAGCCAAGAAAGGAGTTGAAGGAGCCAGCTGAAAGAGAGAAGATAGCCCTGAGAGCTCAGATCACTAGGAAGAGATAAAATGTAGCAAGAAAAGAGGGAATGAATATGAAAAATCTAAAAATATATGCAAAAGAGTTATTCCAATAGGTGGAATAGTCCACCAGGTGGACCTCAGAGAACACAAACATTCAATGGTGTGGCATATTTTTCTTCATTAAGTAAAGGCAAATGGACAGTCATGTAAGCATCATAAAGAAGACCAGGAAACCCATGCTTAGGAGGAAACATTTGAGATGAATTAAAATGCCAAATTTAAGGCCAATGACTTGTTTTATCATGGCCCCTCCATAAAATTTTCAATGCATTCAATGCAACATGGGCCATTTTCATGAAAAAAAACACCCAAGTCTTCCTTTTAATGCTATATATTGTAATCTCTCATTTTGGATAAAAAAGATCTCTCTGTTATTAGAAGTAAAGCTCTACCCAAATTGAAAGGCATTCCTGAGACTTTGAGCTTAGACTATTAATCATATTTTGGTAAGTGAATGAGAAAGCAAGTGACCTTTCAAACTTTGTGTTGAAATCACTTGTGTTATCTAGGAAATCATTCTTATGTATTTTTCCTAAATATGGTCTTGTCCCTTTAATCAAATAAGCAAAACAAGTGGAAATAAGCTGGAATATGTCCTTAAGCTAATTGTGGGAGACTTTGTGCTACCATAATTGTCTTTAGTTTGTGTTTTGTGTAAAGGATATTGGAAATACTTTGAGCTCCCTTCGTCCTTCGTAATATTTTACTCTATTGTAGTTTGCAGTGGAGACTTTGGGCATCCACTTCATTCTATAGTGTCCTTTATCCTAAATCAATAGGAAAAACAATGAAAGACTTTGTGCTTTTATGGGTTTCTTGTGGATCCAGTTACTACCCAGGAAGGAATCTTGTTGTTTGTTGAATATCATTTTTGAAAGAAGAGAAGTGCCTTTAGTAATTATATCAAAATTCTCCTTTGTTCTATGAACATCATCTCTAAAAAAAGAGAGATGGATGGTATGATTTCAGCCCTGAGTCTACTTTTAGCTTATATTAGTATATTATAGTTTATAAGGAACCTCCCCTTGCTGAGAGGAGAGATTTATCTCATTCTAGTTGTGGTCACCACATCCATTCTGCTGTATAAATCTCCTTATGTTGTGGTTGATATAACCATTTTTCCATCAGTTAGTTGATGACAATATATTCACCCAACATGCTCCTCAAGTAGAATGGTGGATAAGTAGATGCATAATATAACACTCTTCTTCTTCTTCTTCTTCTTCTTCTTCTCTTCTCTTCCTTTATAAATGATGAAATGAGTGTGTTTATATATATGGATCTAACCCTAGTCCTTTCTAAATGTTTATCCAATAGGGTTGGCCCAATTAAATTTGTATTTTTATTAAAAAAATAAATTAGGTCTTGGTATAGGTTAGATAGGGGCTAACCTAGACCATAAATGAGTTTTATCAATTAGAGTACAGGGTCGATGGGGCTAATAGTGTAACACAAACCATTTAAAAAGGATTTTAAGATAGTAAAGGGATAATGAAGGTTGAAAATGACTAGAAGAGGGTGAAAAATAAGAGGTAAATCTTAGGGGAATGTTTTTAGGAGATGATTGTGTAGATAGTAAGTGGTAGTAAAGGAAGAACAATCCTACGAAGAACTAATGATCTACCCACCCCTTTCTTGGTGTACCCATTAATTCATGAAATTAGAGAGATTGAGATTCGATGGGTTCCTTAAAAAAATTAAAGTATTAATAATTGATAAAGTTTGAAAATATTGTGTATAAATATGCACTACTCTAGGCTCATCACATGTCACTTACATGCAATACAGGATGGTGCTTGAAGAAAAGAAAATAGAAACACACAATACTAAAGCTAAATAAATTACACTAAGGAGAAAACAGAATAAATGAAAGGACATAATTAAAAAATTCATAACTTTACTTATCTTAGTACTATATATAGATAAGGATATGAAAGAAATGTGAAGGTGACTAATGTAGGGAACATTAGGCAAACCCATAAAAGTTAGCATAAAAATAGTAAAAGATCAAATTTTTTACATCATAGAAATATGATAGGTGAAAACATTCTCTATGATGTTAGCATTCCAGAACATTTTGTAGTTTGGAAAAAGAGATAATATAAATAAATATATGATCAAAAGATGGAATCCAACGATAAATATGTGAAAGGTAAATAAATTTTGAATAGTAAATATAAAGAGGGTGAAAATTAATTCATTTGTTATTTTTAATATTCTCATAAAATATAGCTTGAGAGATCTAGTTGGAGACTAGAGAGCTAGTATGGTGAGGATACAACAACTAAGATGAGGAGGACACATAGTGACCATAGTGAGTGCAACATAGGTAAATAATTTCAAAATTTTGAATATTTTTATTTGAAATTAAGATAGAAATATAAAATTAATAATTAAGTAGAATTTATGCACCAAAATAAACCTTAGGAAATTTTTAGGAAAAGTAAGGATAAAATGGGATATTATGTAGGAAGAAGTCAAACTAATAAATGGCCAAGGCATTTATGGTAAATATGAAAAAAGTCACCATTGTGTATGAATAGAATTGACCTAGTCGACATGGTTTGTAAGGTGAAGGAGAAGAAAAAGGTTGACTCCGTAATAGTGGGATGATTTAGTATGCTAAGATGGGGGTCAACTACATGGTAGTGGGTTGACTTAGTTGGGAAGGGATAAAGGTTGACTATGTAAGATAGAGCTAACTTATTTTGTGTAAAAGATTCGATATAGTATCACTAAAAGAGATTGACTATGTAAAATAAGGATTATATAATATCTAAGTAATAGAAAATGGTTGATCTTAGAATGATGTGGCTGATCTAATTGGAAAAAGGAAGAGTTTGATATAATATTGAAAATAAACTATAGGGCTGATTTAGTATTAAAGGGGTTGATTCTATAGGAATTTGAGAAACAAAGTCAAACCAACAATTTTAAGTGGATAATTTATGAAATTTTAATAATGTATTCTAATTATTTATGACATGGAGATCTAATACATCCTTTGTTGTCTGATATTTTGTAGAAATGTTGGAGGTATTAGAGACTAATATATGAATCATGTCTACCACATATATTAGATGGATGGATGGATGTGAATAGAGTATGATTGTTCACACTAGGCTTTGGAGGTATCATGAAGATGAGGCACATCCTGATCAGTGTTGATCTCATCATCATGTTACTTAGAACATGGGAATGAATGATTTTTTTTATGGGTCATAGATGGGGATACCATAAGGGTTGGTATCATGCTATAAGATGTCCATTCTTTGCTAGGACTACTGATAGGAGGGACACCAGATGATCTGGAGGAGAGGCGAACACTAGCCTGATCGGTGACATGTTTAGATAGGATATAACCTAGATTGATAGTGAGTTTATTTGATTTATATATCATGGATATTATATAAATATAGAAGGTCATGATTAAACTTATGATATAATGAATGTTCTATCACAAGTTAGATAATAAAGTACCGTTATATGTGGTAGCCTTATGTTAGTCTATTCTGGAGTAGGGAGTATTATATGACTTTGAAGATGTCATCTAGGTCCAACTCATCTACTATATGTATGGGATGCTATATAGAGGGTAGAATACCATGGGGCCTATTATTTGAGTGCTTGTATATATGAGAGGTTTCTTATGTATTGGCCAACTGTGTTGCCCCATGTGGTCAATGATAGGTTACCTCAAGTGACAAGATAGAGGCAGGACCATGTAGCTCAGGTCATTCCCCATGTGCTAATGTTGTAAATTATCACATGAGGGTAGATAATGTGGCATACTTATATGCAAATTTATATTATATGGCCTATTTGGTTTACCATGGTGACAAAGCTGGTGCAAGTGTAGATCATAGGCCATTATACTTCATGGGTAGATATGCATTCAATTACACACTTTTCATGGCAATTCAAACTCCCACACTTAGTGACCCCTTTATTAGTAACTACTTATTGGGCATGAAATTTTAAATAATTGAGGGGGAGAGTAAAGGTAGGTCATGATGTGCTAGACCATAGACTGGTCAAGCATAACAAAAGGTAGCAATGGGGGGATGATATGGATGTGGTTTAGGTACATAATAGGCACCATAATAGACACCATTATATCAGTAATGATAGTGACCACCCTAGCCACATTGTAGATGGTGGCACCACTGGTGAGAATAGGCATAGGCAAGGGTAACAATGTAGGATGAACCAACAACTATGATAGGATATAACTAGTATATATAATCACCTCTTAGGATAGGGTCACATCATGTATGAGTGGTGACTCTTAGATTTTTACTGGTGCAAATTTGATCATAAAGGAGGTGCTTGGGAAATGAGTGGATAGAGAGACCATGCTTGATAAGTGAGTAAATGGGGAGATGATGGTTGGTGACACTGATATTGGTGAGAAATGTTGTAATTTTTATTAAATTTTTGAAATATAATACTAGTTGCATGTGATTATAGTAGATAGATATATTTTTAGATGTATATGCATGTTCTAATATCTATCTAGTTTTGGTTTTACAAATCCTATGATGGAGGAGATCAGATGGGGATCTTTGGTTATGGTTGTGCACCATGACATTTTGGATGGGGTGATGGCTCTATATGACCCCACCATATTAGATGATCTTGTGGTACTATCTACCCCATCCTATGCAAGTTGGTTTAGACTAGTGGGGGAGGATGTGAGTTAATTACAAACATGAAAGGATATATTTCATGCACTAACATGGGTGGAGAGAGAAAGGCACTTGCTTAGTAGGCCTTGACTAAGGGAAGAGTAACACACATGGCTACAATGATCTATCTTGGATAGGTGTAGGTCTACGTGGCCAATCTATAGGGATAGGTAGTAGGATTGAGATCTTGGGCTACCTTATTACATCATACCATTCAAAGGAGACAATGTCAAGCATCTATGGGAAACATGTCT
Organism: Torreya grandis; assembly: GCA_037957365.1. Lineage (NCBI taxonomy): Eukaryota > Viridiplantae > Streptophyta > Pinopsida > Cupressales > Taxaceae > Torreya > Torreya grandis. The sequence goes on along the minus strand of JARHVA010003036.1, from coordinate 1,227,519 downwards.
AAGACACATTATAGGTAGGATGGACTAAGGTTGGAGCTATTTTATATTTTGTACCTTATATTGTATAAAACACACGATATATATAGATATTGATTTTGATAGTTGGATTTGATCTCATGATTTTTATTTGGTTGTAGATGCTAATGCATGGATATATTTCTTTCTAGCACATGCATTTAGATTTTGTTATATATTATATGGGAAATATATTTAGAGTGTTTTATTTTCTAGCATTATGTGATACATATGCATGGTTGAAAAGAAATGTGAAAAATATGATTTGGAAAAGTATAAGTAATAAAAAAAAGTACTACACATTATATCACATTAAAAAATGTGCAATAACAAAATATGACTAAATATAATAAACCAAAGATGGTAAAAAGAGATAAAAAAATGTTTTTAAACCATCATAAAAATTTGTACCAAATTAAAATAAGAAAAATCACACTATATCACATTAGGAAGTATGAAAATAATGAAATAAAATGAAAAATAAATGGTATAAAAATAAAATAATTAAGTCAATTAATCATATTATTGGGTGTGAAGCCACTATTCATAGGCACTATTCGCAATCATTATTCATGGTAACATGGCATGCAAGTGTAGCATGCAAGTGTGAAGATGATGTGGCATGCAGGTGACATGGAATGCAAGTGATGTGGTAGGAAGGTGGTGTGGTAGTGGGCCCATGGTGGGTCCCATGATGTGATTAGAATAATGTGATAGGTGTGGGGCATAATACGCCACTAGAGGACATGTGTTTTGTCCTTATTAAGTCATATATGGGTTATCATATGGTGTAAAATACAAAAGGTCATGCATGGGTCAAATTTATAAGGGGACCCATCATTCCCATGTGTGGAAAAAGTCCAAAGGTGATTGCAACACCTTTTGGACTTGTGTGAACACATGGAAGAAGAAGACAAGACTGAATTATTTTAGATTGGCCTCAAATGTGTGAGTGGGGTGCAATTATAGGAGTTGTATGTGGTGGCACATGGACTTATATAAAGTAAGAATCTACTTTGTGGACCCTTGGAGAAGAAGACAAGAATAACACTATTCAATGTTTAGACTCACTTGTGGAAGTGGGGAACTAGTTTTGGAGCCACATGGAGGTGGCACATGGTCTTGTTTCAATTGGAGATGTTTTTGTACATGGTGACAAACCTTAAAGTGATCACATGACACCCCAATCATGTGTGGGTCAAATTTCTTTGGACCACTATTCAATCTCTCACCTCTCTCTCTCTCTCTCATGTTGTAAAATGCTATAAATGCAATATTCCTCTTTGTATTTTTGATTATCTATTTAGTGTATCACTTGGATCCTTGCAAGTTTGAACTTGCATGATACGAGGTTAGAATTTAGAATAATTATAAGCCTAACTCACCTAGATGCTTGGGTTTTAAGCATCATACATAGGTTGAAGGTTAGAGTATTTGAAGGTTATTGTGCTTGGCTCACCTAGGTGAATGGAGTGGATCATTAGATAGATCTTTGAGGTTTGATAGCTCATCTCATAGAGATAGAGGTAGATGCTATTAAATCTCCCTGAGATGTTATGTTAGCATAATTATAAGATCTACATGTTTCAGCCTAATGGTTAGAGCATGGAAAGCTTATGTGTAAGATTTGATTACTTGAGTGCTTAGTGTTAGCACTGGAAAGGTTTTTCTAAGAGGAGATGTGTAAGAGAGAGTTTTGTTGATGGAATTAAGTCTGGATGTTTTCTTTACCCCATGGTTTTTCCCTGGCTAGTTTAGTAGGGTTTCCAAAAATATCTTGTGTTATGGTTTATTTCTCTCTTGTTTTCTATTTTTTATAGCTTATTTTATTATATATTTGATTATTTCACATCTAAGGATTAGGCCTTTCTTAATCCTAACAAGTGGTATCAAAGCCTGGTTTGGCTAGTTTTGTGCAAGTGAGAGCTAAAAATGGAGAGACCAAGATATAAAGCAAAAATAAGTTTATATGGTAGTTATCTCTCTATGGAACAAGGTGGAGCATATCTTGATGAATATAATTCTCTCTTCATGTTACTAAGGAGAATCCCAAAGATGAGTGAAGAAAAAAATCTTAACAATCTTTACCAAATAAATCAACACTAGTAGTGTTCTTATTGAAGAAGAAACCATAAAGCTTGAGTAGTAAGTTGGACTCCATTTTTGAGATGAATTTTCTCATCTAGAGAAGGGGTAAAAATTATGGGATCCTACTACCATAATGTGTTGGTCAAAATGATGTAGAAATTACATATAGAGGAGGAAGTACAATAAACTTGAATCTATACCTATTGTAGTAGTGGATGAAGAAGAAAAAATATGAAATGAGGTTCAATAGAAAGAGAAGGCCATGTGTGTGTGACATATAGTAGAGTAGGATGTAATTTGAATATATCTTTAGGGATTAAAAACTTGGTAGGTATAGTGATGAACTAATCAATGTCACTAATTATTAATAACTAAAGATGGGTACCATGTTGAGAATTATGGGTAGCGGTTTGCTACATGTAGAATTTAGGTGTTGATTTATAAGGTTTATTCTCTCATATTGTTGAAGTAGTGCATGATGTATGGATAATATCAAGAGACCTAAGGTTATATGGAAGTAGAATGATGTATGTGTGTGATATGTGATAGAGTAAGATGTATCTTGTCTATATCTTTAGGGATTGAAAACTTGGTAGGAGTAGTGATGCAATGAGTAACATGATGAATTCCAAAGAACTATGGATGGGTACCATGTTGATCATGATAGGTAGAAGTATGTTACATATGTATAAGTCAGGTGTTGACTTCTATCATTTTTCCTCTCTTGTTGATAACTATTATCAAGAGTTCCATGTGCACTTGTTACTATTCATGGTTGGAGTAGCTATATACAAAATCATCATTCCCACATGGTGATCTCATGATGAGATAAAGTATCTAGGAGGATATGAGGATGAGGTAAAAGAGTTTCTAGTTTAAAAAATTGAAGATTGTGTTAGGTTATGGAGCTAAAAGCTTCACCAAGATGTGAACAGGAGGAGTTGTAGAGGTTGTTGAGTTGCAGAACAAGTTGCAGGGCAACTGGCATCAGTCTGATCAACCAACGTCAGTCATATTATAGTGCAGAAGTAACCAATGTCGGTTATGAGTTGGCCGACATCGGTCAAGAAAGAACCAACATCGGCAACCTGTGTGTGCATGCAGGTCAAGAACTAGTCTATTTTTGGATAGTCAGTTTGCATGTAAAGACTTATTTTAGTCTTGGAGCTGTGTTTCTAATTATTGTAATTAAGAATGTCTAACTATTGTATGCATGAGATCTATATAATAGACTCATGGGCTGTATTGTAAAATTGTACTAGAGTGAGAGAGCAAAGATTATCTCCTTCAGAAGAGAGAGAGCAAGAGTGATAGATAGCCAAGAGGGATTGTAGAAGAGAGCAGGGATTAGCTCCTCCTAGTTCTAAAGGGGTGCCGAGTGTGTATGATCAGGGAGAGTTGTAAGTTGTGCAAGTTTTGGTAGAAGATCCACTGGGGTACGAGTTGAAGAATCATAAGGACTTGGTGAGGCAAGGACAAGGGTTCTTCAGGGTGTAGATATATCTACATGGTAAGTAAGGTCTGGGGATTTGCAGGTTGATGAAAGAGCAGGGAGATCTACTTGGAGTATGATTGTGTACTTGGTGTACTGGTAGCATTGTTATTGACTGGTGGAGGTGAACAATAACTCTATGTTTAAGTTGATTGTTGTGACTGTAATTGAGAGAGTGAACTGTTGAAGGAGAATTACTAGTGAGCCTTAGAAGTGTGGGAGCTCTAGATGTGTGGGAAGAAGAAGTGTGGCATCTTCTTTATTGTATTTTTTTTTGGATAAGTATTAATACAATTGGGTATTGTCTCTCATATTCTGTGTTGTTTCATATTTCTAATTACTTATCATTTTGGTTAAATTTTGTGTTTAGTTGCTTATACAAAGGTAATCATGTGTGCTCTTAGTGGAGCAATAGGATCCTGATAGTTGGTATCAGAGCTTTGTGATCCTAGGTCCTATCAAGTGGTATCAGAGCCAGGTTGACTAGGTTGGTACCAATCTTGACAAGTTGGTATCAAAGCATGGTTAAGTACACTAATAGGTGGTTAGAGAATGTTAAGTGTTTTGTTGATTACAAGTCACTCTTAGGGGTTTTAAATTGAGTGGGAGTATAGCAATGGTACAAAAAAGTAAGCTATGAATGGAGAAACTAAATAGCACGAATGGTCTGATCAATGGAAAGAAATAGCAGGTAAAGAAATATTGTTGGTTGGTAGAAGATCAGCATGAAGGAATTGAAGAAGCAGATGTTGCAGGTGTTGTTGCACAAGATGCTCAGGATAAAGTAGAATCTTGGTCTATAGATTCTGATGCCTCTTTCCATGTAGCCCAAAATAGAGCATCTTTTCGTGAGTATATCTAGGGAGACCTTAGAGAGATTTATTTAGGGGTTGGTGAGCCTTGTTAGATTGGTGGCAAAGGGGAAGTGAAGCTGAAATTGTAGACGAGTAACACACGGGTGTTAAAAGAGGTCATGTAGGTCCTAGTCTTGGAGATGAGTCTAATTTCTTCAGGAAAGTTGGGTGATGAGAGATGCACAGTAACTGTCATAGCGGATGCACTTGAATTAGATGGTGGTAAGAAATTAGGTATCCTTTATCTATCTACTTATATTATTGATTCACCTTCTATTGTAGAGATGTGGCTTTGTAGGCTTGGTCACATATGTAAGAAGGGAATGCATGTTCTTAAGTAGAAGATAGATATCTTTGACAAACTTAAGAACTGGAAAGCCTTGGTGTTCATGGAGGAGATGATGAACAGAGATAAGTTGAGGGGACTGAATTATTTTGAGTAGGGCTATGTTGATTTGGATAGGGTTTTGATCCAAGATGAGCTCATGGGTAAAAAGTCATCACTCACAGGAGAACACAGTTACCGATGTCAGTCAAGAAAAACTGACGTTGAATAGACAGGTACAGATGTCAGTCATGTGTAGACCAGTAGAGTCAGTGGTGTTAGGTAGGTGGAGACTAATGTCGATTAGGGGAAACTAACATTGGCAGTCAGGGTTAGTCGTAGGGAAATGATGTCGGTCAGTTATATATTGGGAGATGGCTGAGATTGGTCACTGGAATGGATGTTGGGTAGTTAGCAAGATATCAAGGAGTCTCAAATGCCCATGTGGAGGACTAAAAGGGTAAGTGAGCCTCATATTCATTATTCACCTTCTTTATACTACTTGTTGCTCACCAATGGTCAAGAATTAAGAAGACGTGAAGAGGCAATGCAGGTAGAATCCAAGAAACAGTGGGAGCATGGCATGAATTCTTTAGAAGAGAACCAAACAAGATTTTTAGTAGAGTTGCCAGCTAGGATAAAAGCACTAACATACGAATGGATTCACAGGTTAAAGAAGAGAGTGGATGGATATGTGAGACAGAAGGCCAAGGTATATGGTCTTGAGGAAGTTACAAGATAGTGGTACAAGTTTGACAAGAGTATGAAAAAGCATGGCTTTAGTCAAGGTCAATGTTCCCATTGTGTTTTCTTTACCAGGTTGGATGATGATTGCAACATTATCCTATTACTATATGTTGTGTGGTTGCTTGTTGTAGGGTTACACATGCAGGGAGTTTCTGAGCTAAAGGTAAAGTTAGTTCAGAGGTACGTCATGAAGAATTTGGGAGCAGTGAAATTATTTGGCATGAGAGACATGAAAGATCATAGGTTGATTTTGTCTCAAGTGGGAGCTGATGTGAAGAAGGTGTTGGCAGGGTTCAATACACCGGATGTAGAACCAATAAGCACACCAAGGGCTGGACAGTTCAATCTGAGCTTAGAATAGTGTTCAAAATCACATGAGGTCTAGTGTAGACCTAAGTTTTCCCAAGCAGTGGGAGTTGTCAGAGAGTTTGGAGTCAATTCAAGGAAGGTGGATTCTCAGGTATCTAAGAGGGACTAGCAGTAGGTTAACATGTTATGCAGGGTTAAGGTCTTCACTACATGGAGTTGTAGGTTCAGATGTGGTAGGTTACTTGGATGATAGGAGATGCACCACAGGTTGTGTGGTGGTTGGTCTTCAAGATTGATCTTGAAGAGGGATACAAGCTAGGAAACAAATTAGAAGGTGTATAGGTACAGATACAAGTGTAGCTATTTATCTCCAAGTGGGAGATTGTTAGGTTGTGGAGCTAAAAGCTTCACCAAGATGTGAATAGGAAGAGTTGCAAAACAAGTTACAGGGCAACTGACATCGGTCTGATCAACTGACATCGGTCATATTACAGTGTAAAAGCAACTGACACCGGTTATGAATCAACCAACATCGGTCAAGATGGAGCTGACATCGACAACCTATGTGTGCATGTGTTTGCATGCAGGTCGAGAATTGGTCTATTTTTGGATAGTCAGTTTGCATGTAAATACTTATTTTAGTCTTGGAGCTACGTTTCTAATTATTGTAATTAAGAATGTCTACTTATTGTATGCATGAGATCTATATAATAGACTCATGGGATATATTGTAAAATTATACTAGAGTGAGAGAGCAAAGATTAGATCCTTTGGAAGAGAGAGAGCAAGAGTGCTAGATAGCCAAGAGGGCTTGTAGAAGAGAGTATGGATTAGCTCCTCCTAGTTCCAAAGGGGTGCTGAGTGTGTATGATCAGGGAGAGTTGTAGGTTGTGGAAGTTCTGGTAGAAGATCCATTGGGGTACTGGTTGAAGAATCATAAGGACTTGGTGAGGCAAGGACAAGGGTTCTTCAGGATGTAGAGATATCTACATGGTAAGTAAGGTCTGGTGATTTTCAGGTTGATGCAAGAGCAGGGAGATCTACTTGGAGTATGATTGTGTACTTGGTGTACTGGTAGTGTTGTTACTGATTGGTGGAGGTGAACAACAACTCTATGTTTGAGTTGATTGTTGTGACCGTAATTGAGAGAGTGAACTATTGAAGGAGAATTACTGGTGAGCCCTAGAAGTGTGGGAGCTCTAGAGGTGTGGGAAGAAGAAGTGTGGCATCTTCTTTATTGTATTTTCTTTTGGATAAGTATTAATACAATTGGGTATTGTCTCTCATATTCTATGTTGTTTCATATTTCTAGTTACTTATCATTCTGGTTAAATTTTGTGTTTAGTTGCTTATACAAAGGTAATCATGTGTGCTCTTAGTGGAGCAGTAGGATCCTGACATATTGTATGTGTTTTAGAAGGCATGCTAATGTGGTATAAGTATACCTTCATGGATAGACAAGGTTTAATAGAGGTTATTACTATGTGTAGATAGAATGTTGGTTACATTCCCCAACATGATCAATGGTGAGATGGATCAAGTGACTAGGATGAGATGAAGGAACAAACCAAGGATGGAGATGCACAGTGAAAATGAAAGCAAGAAACTCAAGTATCACACTTCTTGTAGTCATGAGTTATCTTTTAAAGTATCCTAGAATAGAGGAGGAGAATAAATGGATGCCTTATGTATTGAATTCATCAGGATTATGAAAGCCTCAGTAAAACCATGGTGTGCACTAAAATGAATACTTCCAAATAGTGGGAGTTATGAGTTGTTCATGGTAGAATCTCATAAAGAGGATTGGGTCTATGGTGAAGTAGGAGTCACTTTAGGTTGTTAAAAATATACTATAGAAGAGAAGATGTTGACAAAGCCAATCAGGGTAGAAAATTTTTAGTAGTGTAGAAGAATTCTACTAGGTTTATGTGGAGTGGTAGTGGGCATTGACATTGATGACAACATATATTACATCTAGATGCCATCTAATTGGTAGAAGACATAGGTATGGTAAAGTACTATGTATATGACTTCACGTGGGAGATTATTGGGTGTGAAGCTACTATTCATAGGTCACTATACATAGGCACTATTAATTATTACTATTCATGGTGAAATGATATGTGGGGATGTGGCATGTGGGTGTGAAGGTGACGTGGCATGTAAGAGATATGGAATTTAGGTAATGTGGTAGGAAGGTGATGTGGTAGTGGTCCCATGGTGGGTCCTAAGATGTGATTAGGATGATGTGATAGGTGTGGGGCATAGTAATCCACTAGAGGACATGCATTTTGTCCTTAGTGAGTCACATGTAAGTTATCACATAGTAAAAAAGACAAAGGGTCATGCATGGGTTGAATTTTTAAGGAGACCCATGATTCCCATGTGTGGAGAAAGTCAAAAGGTGATTGTAACACCTTTTGGACTTGTGTGAGAACATGGAATAAGAGGACAATAATCCACTATTGTAGATTGGACTCACATGTGTGAGTGGGGTACAATTATTGGAGTCACATGGGGTGGCACATGGAGTTATCTAAAGTAGGAATCTAATTTGTAGACCCTTGGATAAGAAGACAAGAATAACACTATCCAATGTTTAGACTCACTTATGGAAGTATGGAACCAATGTTGGATCCATATGGAAGTGGCACAGGGTTTTGTTTCAAGGGGAGATAATTTTTACCATGGTGACAAACCTTAAATAGATCACATGACACCCCACTCATGTGTGGGTCAAATTTCTTTGGACCCCTATTCATTCTCTCCCCACTCTCTAGGGTATTTTTTAAGGATTTATAATGATTTATAAGTTTAAATTTATAGGCAAATATTTTTATATTAAAAACTATAAAACATATGTATGATAGGAAATTTTTAAATAGAATAATAAAATTTTAATAATAATATATTTATATCTTGGTGAATTTACCAATTCTATGGACACTTTCTATGAAAATTTGGTGAATATTTTTTCAAAAATTTATTCATTAATGAATCTAAAATTTTAGATTTTTCCAAAAAATATACAATTGGAAAAAAATACCCTACCACTATCTGTCTCTCTCATGTTGTAAAATTCTATAAATTCATTACTCCTATTTGTATTTTTGATTATCCATTTAGTGGATCACTTGGATCCTTGAAAGTTTGAAATTTTATGATAGGAATTTTGAGTTTATAAGGCTTATACACCTAATTCACCTATATTCTTGGGTTGTAAGCATCACATGCAGGTTGAAGGTTAGAGCCTTTAAAGGTAGTTGTGCTTGGCTCACCTAGGTGCATGGAGTGGATCCTTGGATGGAGCTTGGAGGATTGATAGCTAAACTCATGGAGATAGAGGTAGATGTTATTATATATCCCTTATATGATATGTTAACATCATTTTAAGAGCTATATTTTTCATCCTATTGGTTAGAGCATGGAAAGATTGTGTGTAAACTTTGCTCACCTAATTGCTTGGTGTTAGCACTGGAAAGGATTTTCTACAAGGATATGTGTAAGAGGGATTTTTTTAGATTGAATGAGGTCTAGATGATACCTTTTCCCCATGGTTTTTCCCTAGCTAGTTTATCAGGGTTTCCACATAAATTTTATGTTATGGTTTGTATCTCTTATTTTCTATATTTTGTAGCTTGTTTTATTTGTAAATTTATAACACATACTGAGTCATGTTGGGAAGTATAAAATAGATTTTTAAAAAAAAAAATTAACTTAAATTGATCACACTAATTCAAGTTGAGGCATTAAAATTTTAATAAAATGGTTATATTCTTAGATTCAATTGGAAAATAAGAAGATAAAAGTGAAATATCAATGGAGTAAGCATAAAACATATTATATCAATATGGAAAGCATCTAAATGATGTGTAACTCATAATCATCACTACTTATCTCAAATTTTAAACATTTAATTTCATTGTGACTTGAGTATTGGAAAATTTTGTGAGGAAGGCATGGTCCTATCCATAGTCTTACACTACAACTTACAAATAGAATCCCTAAGGGGAAATCAACTAACAAAAAAATAGTTCATAATGGGAAATAATAGGATTATTTTAAATGAAATATTTAACGTAAAAAGTATAACATAGGCATCTATGAAAATAACTTAGGGAACATGAGGTATACTAAAGACACAGAAAAGACATTAAGTGGCTAGTGACCATAAATATACAAAAAATACTTGTTCTCAATAAACACAAAGTTATATATACAATTAATTGAGATACTAAGATTGAATCATGTTGTTTTTTTGAAATATAAAATTAAAATTGAACTAACTTCACACAACATGTTCCCTATTCCTCAAGACCTATTATAGAGTCATTGGTATACTACAAAGATTGGGTACTTGTGTGAGAAACTAGGTAGCACTAAGGGATTTTTTTATTTTCCTTTCCAAATATTCTGACCTACTACACCCTAATGGACCTTGAATATATCATGAGGTTAATTTTGGAGTTTTAGATTCAATTATAAAATGAGATTTGCTTTGAATCACATCTTTTAGTGTGATTTTGATTTTTGAGATTATGAATGTTGCATTTTGTATCATTGACTTTTGTTAAAATGATTTAGATTTTTAAAATTTTATGGCTTTTAAGATTCCTCTTCCATATGGATTTAGAATAAACAACATGAGATATAAAGTGATACACATTAAATAATCTTTAGACTTTGGTTAAAGGAAGCTAAGTATTCAAAGACATGAGTGACTAAAACACTTAGGATTACCTATGAACTAGTATGTTCTATTAAGTTTCAACCATGTGTATGCTTAGTTTCCAAAAATAAATATAATGGGAATAAAGGGAAATCCAAATTGGTCTAGTAATATAGGATTATGATGATGAGATTATTTTTTTGGTAACTGACCACATGGTAAAAAAGGATTACTAAGGGGAGCAAGGTTTGTATAACCAAGTCACAATGATAATTATCTCTGTTATGGAGAAAAGGTAGTAAGAAATCATGATAAAATAATAATACATCCATGTAAATAAATTAACTCATAAAGAGGAGCACATAATCATGAAAATAATCCTTAAGATATCATAAGGAAAGAAAAATGACACCATAGACAACACCTAATACAAAATATAAAGAACCATATAATATAGATAAATGAAGCAATAATTTTACACATAGTCAAATGATATATAAAGTAGGTAAATAGACAAATTGGATCACACATATAATCCAAAAATGAAGAAAAAAGAGAAGGAACACCATGTTGTGCTCAAAAATACTGGTAAATTTGTTCACAAATATTATCCATAACATCTGATAGATCTCTATGAAGCTAGATCCTAACTATAGTGAGGATCTCATCAATCTTTAGTGAAATCTTGGAAAAGACTTCTCATTGAATCTCGTCAATAGAAAATGTAGGCATGACTGAATGATCGTGATCATAATATCCATCATGTATAGGATACTCAAGATAAGGAATATGAATATAATATATGGGATATGAAGGATCCATTGGTGGAGAAGGGACTGCAAGTGAAGGAGGATCCATGGGTGAAGAAACCATAGGTAAATAAGGGACCACATACAACGGGAGCACAAGGTAAGGAGGGGGAGCCTTCTTTCATGGACAACCTATGGGAGGAGGAAAAAATAATGGTCATAAGGTGATCTTGAAGATGATACTAGAGGATGTGATAATTATCAGTATGATGGGTACCACACTAATACCACAAATAATATACCTCTCCATATTTGGGAATATAATTAGGTAATAAATTGGGAAGTGGTATATCCTTGTCTATAGGCTGATGAAGATAAGGACACAATGTGTTGATATATTATCAAATATTTTGAAAATAGTTGGAGGATTTATTATTTGTGCCATGTAAGTAACATATATTCTTATTAGTATACTTTATGGGAATAGTAATAAAGGGAGTGGAAGTAGAAGTTGGGGAAGGCTGGTATAGTCTACAGTCTCTAGTCTAATGATTGACAAATTTATGAATGTCATAGTATGACTGATCTTCCCATTGATTAGGTAGAGGAGAAAACTATGGTAAAGGAAGTAGGCCATTGCCAAGGGGAGGTAGGGCTAATAGAGAGACTGAATAAGGCTCATCTAAAGGAAAAATAAAATCAAAAGTAAGAGGAGACTCAACTAAAGGTAGATTAAGAATAGGATCTAAACTAGGTTCAGATGAGGGATGAACATGATGCACATAGGGCTTATAGATATTTGAAATCATCTCATGAGGAAGCAAGCTATAAGGATCCTAATGTCTAGCAAAGTGATAAGGACCATTCATATCATGATCCCTAAAGATGCTCCTAATAGGTTATTTAGAAACTAGAGTAGTGTCATGTGAATGCACCATCTCTACCATGTGAACAAGAGTATTAATGATAATTTTAGGGACTATATAATATATAGTGTGATAAGATGAATGGAAATACTAAAATAAATAAGAATGATAATGATGTATCTTAACATCTCTAGCTTAAACAATACCTCCAAAGAATAGATAATCTAAAGTATAACCATCATCATATTTAGGTATATGAAGATAAATAGCGTAAGTAGGTATGAATTTATCATCAGAGGTTGTGTGGTGAATATAATGTTTAGTCTTAGTTAAGATTATGGTGATGTCATCTCTAGGTGGTTAACGAGAATATAGCTTCAAAGATGGTGGAAGCTGGGAAATGAGATGAGGAGAGAGATATAAAGTTTTTATTTTGAGGTTTATCTCATCTATCTCATCATCATTATAATATAATAGGTTAGGTGGTATATTCATAATGAGTTAAGGGTGACCATGATAACCTCATGTAGAGTTGACAAGGAAATTAAAACATTTATATTCTCAGAATGGAACACTTGACAAGATTTCAAGGGTTGGAAATTTGAATACATCATGGCCTTGGAAAAGAAAGATATTGTAAGAAAGACAAAAATTGAAGATCTTAACCTTCACTTGAACAATGATAGGCAAGATGGTAATAGGGATCCAAAAATAAACTTAAAGGATGAATTTTCCTATAATCATAACCTTGACACATTATGCATGTGGACTTAAGATTACACTCAAAATATCTAATGATTTTTATTAAGTTGAGAGAGGAAACACAAGTACATGAACCCTCATCAATTATAGAATGCTTCACTTGGATGTCATTGAGTTTAACACTTATAAAGAGGGAAGGATCATCTACATGAAGCATAATATAATCTAGGATCATAGAATCAATAAGAAATATGAGAGAGAGAGAGAGAGAGAGAGAGAGTGAGAGAGAGAGAGAGAGAGAGAGAGAGAGAGAGAGAGAGAGAGAGAGAGAGAGAGAGAGAGAGAGAGAGAGAGAAGTGTCCATTATTTATCAATGTGTATAAACATATCTTTGAATTATTTCAAGATGTTATCTTCTAACCTAGATAAAGTATCTTCACACAGAGAGAGAGAGAGAGAGAGAGAGAGAGAGAGAGAGAGAGAGAGAGAGAGAGAGAGAGAGAGAGAGAGAGAGAGAGAGAGAGAGAGAGAGAGAGAGAGAGAGAGAGAGAGAGAGAGAGAGAGAAGTGTCCATTATTTATCAATGTGTATAAACATATCTTTGAATTATTTCAAGATGTTATCTTCTAACCTAGATAAAGTATCTTCACATCTTGTTAGGGGAGGATGGGGGATGTTCATGTTATCTTTTGACCTGGATAAAGTATCTTCACATCCTGTTAAAGGGGGATGGGGGATGTTCATTTATAATATGAGTTTCATAAGGTGGTTATGATGATGCAGAGAAGTCTATATGAGTTCAAGAAAGGGAATCTGAGATGGGAGATTAATAATCTTTGAAATAAGGTCTCATTAATCATAACCCATGGGTGGACTAGTAGATATAGGTGCATAATGTTGGAGGAGATCTTAGGCAGGAGGATTAGAAGTGTATGTAAACTTGTATTGATAGGGCATGGTCAATTTATTTTGGGGAATAATTGTTTGATTGTTTTGAAAAGATGGGGTAGTTGATTTAGTTTTATCTTGAGATTGATTTGTGGAAGTCGTATTGGAAGGTTGAATGATGTTATTTATGGGTAAAGAAGTTGGGGAAATAATAGAAATAGTATGAAAGGTGTTATCCAATGAAGGTGTTAGAATATTTTATTTGAAAGAAATGAGGTCCTCCTACCCCAACTCTATTAGGTGAGTTGGGAAAGAATATTGGATAACATAGAAAGTTTGGGATGGTTAAGGCATAGGATGAGAATCATAGGAAGCAACTAACCTTTGTATATTAGTTATATTTACCACATTCTCTTCAAGAGTTTGGTTTATAATAATTTTAATGTTATTGGTGGAAGGGGTAGTATTGTCATTATTATCTTTATGGTTTGGAAGAGGATCTTTGTAAATGGCCAGATGAACATTAGCCTGGTTCAAAGCTTGATTTTTACTTATTTTTCATGAGATTTGAATGCAATGTCATAGGATTTTTGATATTCATGAATGAAGGAATCATGATTTATATTCGGACCAAGGAGGATATCCATATCTAAGTTATGTAATTGCCTATAAGTTTTATGAGAGTGACCTCAACTATCATGAAACCAATAGAATTTATTTGGATGATACAATGATTTCATGGGGTAAGTAGGATCAAGCTCTTTTGGAAGAGGCCTTGGTAGATGATTTTGGATTAACACTAAGGATAATGGCTTATGAACCTTTATATTATTTATCTGAGAAAATTTTAAGATTAAAGGTATGGTTTAAAGGGGAAGTTTGTTGTAGAGTAGGGTCAAGAGCAATAGGTTCAATATTATGAGTGGTATCATAGGAATCAATGACACCATCATTGGTAGTGTGATAATTTTTATTTTTAATGATAATGTGAGTGCCCATAAGAGGTTGGTATGGCTCAAACTAATGCATGAGAAAATCTTGGTGCTTGGCTTGGTTGAGGTCCTCCTCCAAAGTTCATAGAGAGATTCCTAACCTGATATTGTAACTTAGAATATAGATCATTGGTGAAGAGATGAAAGAGGTTATCATTTTCCATGTTGTGCTTACACTTATTAAACAACGTCTTCCACTTTTTGATGAAATATTGTATGGTTTTAGTCTCAAGTTACTTACAATTGATAAAATGAGCCAAGGTATTCTTAGAGAGGTCACTAGTTTGAAATTATTGTACTACAATGTTAACTAGATCTTCCAAACTAGTGATAAAATAAGACTTGAGCTGATTATAACAATATAAAGCATCTCTAAAAAGGTTTTTTTCTAATATCTTGGTAGCGAAAAAGGTATTTAACTTGACTCAATCTTTGTATAGATTATCATACATTTTTAAATGTAAGGTAGGATCAGTTGACTTGTTGTAACTAATGGTAGGGGTGATACCTCCTATATCTATGTTGGTAATTTGAGGTGTAAGATGTTTGTTTTAAAAATGATTAATTGTTTTTTTAGTAAGAGGAGGTTGGGGAATGAGGTTTCCATGGGAATCCCTAAGGGGGCTGGGTGGATTTTGATTGTGCACTCCCCATGGAACTTGTAGAGGTTATTTTTGGAGATGTATAAGGTGATTATGCATTTACATCATTTCTTTGGCATTATTAACTTGGAAATAATTAATTTAGTTAACAGTTTAAAACAAAATTTGATGTATTTGAGTGTTTTTTTATTAGTGTGTGTGGCATGAAAAAAATTAGCATTGGTATTATTGGTTTGGGTACCACTGTGAGTACTGGCGTGTGTGACACTAGTGGCTTGAGAAGTGGTGGTAGAAAAGAAGGAATTAGTGGCATGATTAACATGTGTTGATAAATATGCACTAGTAGAAGGATTATAATAAAAATAAGAACTAGTGGCGTGATTACCATAGGTAAAAAATGATGCACTAGTGGAGTGATTGAGAAGGGTGGGTATTGGAAAAGGCCCTCTAGATGTTGAACTTTTCATGTTAGTAGAGATACTTGGCATGGAGGTAGAATAAAGTAATAAATAAGAGGTCATATTATGATAATGAGTCAAACGATAAGGAAGAGGTTGAGAAGGAAAGAAGCTATCACCCCCAAATCCATGTGAGAATGTGGGGGAAGGTGAATGGGGTTCTTATTTTTGACCACTTATCATAATATTGTAAATAGTGAAAGGATATTTTAGTTGATGTTAAGGAAATTAATTGATGAAGAGAAGCATTTTTGGAGTATACTCTAATTCAAGTTGATGTTCTAAGGAGAAAAGAGGGTTACGAACTGAAGAGCACGAGGAAGAGTCTCATAATTTGTAGTGTGAGTGGCCACATACATATTATGTTTTTTAAAAGTGGAATCCATAAGATGTTTATGGGGAAATCTATTGGGATTGGTAAAGTTCATCACATATATTGAATTCAAATTTTTTTTATCTTCAAACATGAAGTTCAAGATGAAATAAAAAGGTTAAAAAGGATAATGATGATGTAAAGACAAAGTTAGAAAATATGATATAGAGTTGAATTAGTTGAATGTGTTTTGTAACCCAGGGAAGAAAATAGACATATAAAAATACATAGTCATTTAGGTCAAGTATGTATTAAAAATAGTAAAGTTAATAAAATTGATAAGGATACATAGTATAGTAGGTTAACTATGTACTATTGAACAAAGAATTGAATAAGGGGATAATAAGACATAGTCATGTAGGTTGACTGTGTGCTTTTGTAAATAAGGTAAAAAATAGTTTGTAAGAGATTGTATTGAACAATACAACAATGTTGTGAAATAGAAAAAATAAATTTGCAAGGTAATTTCAAGAAAAAATGAAAGTAAACACACAAACAATTGGGGCACACAACACATACCTTACACCATCACTAACCAATGCAAGTTTTGTAATACAACACACAATGATCAAAGATAAATTAATCAATTAAAAATTAAATAATAAATAATTGGTCACCCTAAGTGTTATTAGATTATTATAAAATTTGATTTTAGCATGATGAGAAAGTTGGCTAAAATAGGGAACTAGAAAGCAATCTAAAGTTGGTTTCAAGATGTTTGGGATGAAAAGGATCTATATTGGCAATGGTATTAGCTTGGTATTGGGGTCTACCCACTCATTTCACAATCCCACAGTGATAAAGGTGTTAGGTGATTTTCCAATATATACCATCAACCATGTATTTATACTTGACCAAAAAAACCAAGTTAGCTTCCCTCTTGGTGATGAAATCAAGGTAGGTAGGCCTTGGGAATACAAATGTTTAATGTTTTTTGAATATAAGTGATTTGGTAGTGTGTGAAAAAGAGTAAAATATTGTAACTAAAATGGTAATTTTAAAAACTATCTATTTAGACTATGTGAATTACTCTAAGAATGAAAACACTTGAAAAGGAAAAGTGAATTAATTATTAGCAAATAGATGCTAATTCCTTGATTGATAATAGTATAGAGTTGGTTTAGGTGACATTATATGACAATAGTATAGAATAAAATTGAATGGGTTTCTATTGTTCTATAAAAATAGGGTCTTTAAGAGTGGAGTTGAATAGGTTGACTATGTCTCTTGGATAGAAGGAAGACTACAAAACTAGGTTGACCAAGTCGACCTAGTTAGCTATAGGGTTACAATTTTAAGGAATACCAACTTGTACAAAATAAAGCTTAAGGAATAACTAAAATGATAGAGAGAGATGAGAAAGGAACCTTGGTGGTTTTGAAGATGATTTAGATTGTAAATTTTATGTTTTAGTGCTTAATTTTATACTTTAAAATTTTGCAAATTGGGTCGATTAGTTTGACCAATTTCTATAAAATCTTATATTCTAAAGAGAAAGAATGCACAGAGTCAACCTAATAAAAAATGTTTGTTGACCTATATGTTGGTAAATTAAAATAAGAGAGATTTGACTTATTTAATAATATATGCTAATCTAGAATGGAAGAAGAATACTATGTTAAAATAATTGATCTATTAACCTATAATTGATGAAGACCTACACAGATAGTGTATGCATTTCGAAATACATAATGGCTATAAATCAATCTTAAATCAAAGAATATAGAGCATACCTACACTTTTGATTAGGAATACATTTGTTAAGTGGGAGCATGAACAATATGGGAATCTTCTAGACATGATTTGGGGATCATTTATCATACTCAACCATGTTAAGGAGGGTTCTAAAGCCTCCAGTATAACACAATCACACAATAACCCTAATGGGGTCATAGGTTTTGATATTTCACCTAAACTAATAAAAATTAAAGTAAATCTAATTTAGTGATCACCAAATATTGTGGCACAAAGTGAGGGGTTAGAAACAATAAAAATAAACATGAATGGAAGACATATACTCACATCAATGTATATGAAATCCTAATGCATGGAAGAGAAGCATAAATGCATATCTATCTACTCTAACAAATGATAAATAATGTTATGAATACTTAAATTTGAGGATGAACCCATTGAGCTTCAATATCTCCCTTGGACAAGGTGTTTCACAAGAGGTTGTTGTGGTATGTAAGGATGACAAAGACAAATCAGCTCTAGACTACACAACCTATCAATACATCCTAAAGACTTCTCCACAACACAAGATCCATATATCTAAAGGAAGTACGGAATCCTAAGATTTAATTCTCAAGTAGAATGGTTAATAATTAGATTCTCATTTTTTCTTACTTATTTTTATTATTCTTGATAAATGATGGGAATGAAATTTTATTTATAGGCAAATTTGAACCCCTGACCCTTTTAATAATCCTAGATGATAGGGTTGACCTAGTCAACCTAGCATAGTCTTGAATAATTTTTCACTAGGTCCTAATCTAGGTCAAAAAAAGGCTAACCTAATTTCTAAGTGAAAATATCCTAAAAATGTATAGGGTCGACCCAGTAAACCTAGCATAACCAAGTGACAAGAAGGGATTTAAGTGATGAAAATGAAGATAAAATGTAGAAAATGCCTAGAATGGCCATATTAGAGAAGAAAAAGCTTAGGGTTGATGGTTTTAGGAGACAAGTGTGTAGATAATAAGTAGTAAAAGGGACAACAATACTATGAAGCACAAAAGTTTTGCCCACCCCTTTCCTAGTGCACCCCATAAGGTATGCACTCATAGAGATTGTGACTCGATGGGTTCTTAAAAGATACAAAGTTTTAATAATCGATAAAAGTTTGAAAATATTATGTGTATACATATGCCCCACTCAAATATCATCATGTGTCACTAAGATACAATAGGGGATGGTACTTTGGGAATAAAACATGATAACACACAATGTTGATGTTAAGTAAAGTGTAATAAGCAAAAAATAAGATAAATGAAAGGATATAATTGAAAAACACATACCTTTACTTACCTTAGTGTTGTAGATAAAGAAGTAGACTATAAGAGAATTGAAGGTGACCAATGTTAAGAACACTATGCAAACCCATAGAAGTTAGTGCAAAAAAAAACCAAAAATCAAAATTTTTAGAATATAAACATATGGTAGTGTAAAATATTCTCTACATCATCATGATTCTAGAACATTGTATGGTTCAAAAAATGGATGAGTAAAAACAAAGATAGAGGTAAAATAAAGAATTTGCTAGAAAAAATAATTGAAAAGATTTAGATTTTGAAAAGGGTAAAGGGAAAGTCATTTGTTATTTTTGACTTGTGGAGAGAAAAAGAGCTCTAAAAGACCAAATGAGCTAGGATGGTGAGGAGACAATAGGCTAGATGAGAGGGACCTTTAGAGGTGGAAAAAGGTGCACTACAAGTAAGCAACTTAGAATCTTAAGCTAGTTTTTGAATATTCTAGTGATTTAAGTGAATTATTAGAAATTTGTAATTTTAAGCATTTCTAGATGTCAAAATGAAACCAAATCAGATTCAAAGGGTAGGAAAAACCAATTAGGGAAATGGGTTTGAAGTGTTTTAGGGAAATAACTATTGGAACGCACTTATTTCATAAAATGTAAGGGGTCGGCAAGGAAAGACATCTAGGTCAAGCCAGTCAACCTAGTAGGCTTAAAAATGACAAAATCTATACTGTCGACCTAGTAGGTATGTGCCAACCTAGTATATTTTACAGACTACTGATGTACAATTTAATAACTGAGTAAAAAAGTCTAGTATGACAATGTAGTATAAAGGGAGGGAAATAAGAGGGTTGAATTAGATTATTAAGATAACCAAGTCAAAAATAGGAAAGTTTTGGTCAAACTAGTGTTGACTAAAGGACTAAAATAGTACAAAAATATGTGCAAGTAGCTAAAAGAGTGATATAAGGGGCAAAAATGAGTGAGGGATAAAAGGGTTGAATAGGATAAAAATAGGGGAAATTAATTAAAATTACTAAATTAAAGTAATTTAGGGATGTTTTTGATTAAAAAATGTATTTTGAATATACATGACATGGAGGATCTAATACATCTTTTATTATTCTTGATTGGAGGGGTGTCTAAGATTCTAGAGTTTGGTGGATACATCATGGCTACTAGATCTATTAGATCACCTATCGATAAAAGATAAAGTGAGATTGATATCTATAGTTCTAGGAGGCATAACAAATATGTGTAGGATACCCTTGAGGTTAGATCTATTAGTCATGTTCTTAGGATGCTAGGAACGATTGACTAACACCTTTAGGTGGGAAGTGGAGGGGGATACTATAGAGGTGGTCATCACCCAGGAGGATTTGAATTCCATCCTAGGATTTCTTATAGAAGGGAAACCTAAGGTCATGGGGATACCTAATAGCGATGAGGATAGGAGATCTTTATCTATATGGGCTATAGTTTTAGAGAGGATATACTCAAGTTAAAGGGTGAGAATGTTTGATGTATATACATTATAGGTTTTGGACATTCAAAATGATATGATAGGAATTGTAATAGAATGAGTGTTGTGCCACAAGTTGGATGATAAAGTAACACTCTTTGTGATAGCCTTAAGTTGGGTGATATTAGAAGAAGGGGTGATATATGACCTAGGGTCTATCATCTAGGTACAACTCATGCATGACATGTATGGAGTGTTGTCTAGATGGCATAAGTTAGTGGGACCAATCATATCATTTATGGCATGGATATATGAGAGGTTACCCATGTATCAACTAATGCGATTACCTCATGTGGCTGATGATAGGTCACCTTGGGTACAAAGATGGAGATAAGATCAAATAATGTAGGATGTATCCCACATGCCATTGTTATAGATAGTAAGATGAGCAGATATAGTATGGAAGTTGTATGGGTACATTACTACTACATGGCCTAGGTGGGACATAGTTACACTAATTTTGGTATAGATAGAGGTGACAAGTTATTATACCTAGGTGATGAAGCCACATTTGATGGAACAAGTGTTAGGATAGATGGGCTTGCCTCACCTAGTGGTGTCAATGTTTTGGGCTGAGCATGTGAGATAGATGTAAGGGAGAGGAGGACTAAGAACACTAATATAAATATTAATACTCAAACCACATCATGAGAGACCATAGATTGGTTGATCATGATAGGTAGTAGAGCAAGAGGAAATGGGGAAGAGGTAGGAGCACTAGAGGTACCACCACTAGCTCTATAGTATAAGGAGTAAAAGCCACCAAAGAAATGATGTCAATATAGGAATAGGAGTAGGAGATAGTGGAGACATTTTATGTCTCAGATTACCTAGCAGGTGTGCCAAGATAGAGTTAGACTATAGATAGACCACTTAGGCATAGTCTAAAATGGGTGTGAGTGGCATCTATATGATTTGGTTTTAGGAGGCAACTGATAAAGGAAGTCCATGGAGGCTATGTATATGGGGAGACCATGGTCAGTGATCATGTTGATGGTGGGATAGTAATAGTTGACACATAAATAGTTAAATATGGTTGGTTAAGTTTTTATTTGAGATATACTAGAGATAAATAGATTTAGAGATACATCAATGATCTAATATCTATCTGGTTTTGCTTTTTGTAGGTGTGGTAGAGGATGAGGAGACTAAATGGGGGTCCCTAATGAGGATATCACTCCATGACATCCTATATGAGGTATTGATTGCATATAACATAACCACACTAGAAGATCTTAGGGTACCATCTGCCCCAACTCAAGTAAGCTAGTTCAGACAAGCTAGAGAGGCCATGAGGTAGTTATAAGCACATAAAGAGGGGATATAGCCATTAGTAGAGATGGGTATAGGAGAGACATTGGTATGGAAGGCCCTCGCTAAGGAGAGAGCTATACATCTGGCTATAGTGACATAGATGATATAGGTACATGCCTAAGAGAAGGTGACACATGAAATGACCTTGATCCATATGTCATATGTAAATGAGTAAAAGGGAGTGACACATATGACAACCTTGGCCTAGTTGGCACAAGTGCAGGATCATGTAGCTCATCTACAAGGGTAGGTGCTAGGATTAAGATCTCAGATAGCCTCTTTATAGTGTTCTATGTGGAGGAATCAAACTAAGGCATAGATAGGAAACATGGTGAGGCCACAAGATAGAGTAGGATGGGGCCCAACCATAGAGCTGGGGCATTCTATATGGCTGTATCAACAACTCATTATATATATGTGTGTGTGTGTGTGTGTGTGTGTGTGTGTGTGTGTGTGTGTGTGTGTGTGTGTGTGTGTGTGTGTGTGTGTGTGTGTGTGTGTGTATATATATATATATATATACATATATATATATATACATATATATATATATATATATATATATATATATATATATACATATACACACACACACACTGTGTGTGTGTGTGTGTGTGTGTGTGTGTGTGTGTGTATATGTATTTTGGATATTTATATATGATTGTACATGTTATCATTATGGTTTTGGTTGTTGATGCTTGGATATATTTCTTTCTAACGCATGTATGTATCTATTTTTTTTGTATATGCTATAGGAAATATATAAGTTGTGGTTTATTTTCTAGCATTTATGTAGGACACATGCATGGTTAAAAAGAAATAAGCAAAAAGGACTTGGTAAAATATAATCAATCAAAAGTGTACTACACACTATTTTAAGCTGGTAAATATGTAATAACAAGAAAATGACTAAGTATAAAGAACCAAAGGGTGGTAAAACAAGATGGTAAAAAGGAATTTGTTTTTAAACCAAATGAAAGATAAGTAATCAAATTAAAATAAAACAAAATCACATTAAATTACATTGGGAAGTATGAAAATAATGTAATAAAATGGAAGTCACATAAAAAGAACAAATGGGATAAAAAATAATCAATTAAGTTATTCCATCTTACTAAATCATGTTGGGAAGTATAAGAGAAAAAAAATTGGAAAATTTTTCTTTTAATTTTATCACACTCATTTAAGCTGGGAAGCATGAAAAATTCAAGAAATGGTTAGATTCTTACATGCAATCAAAAAATAAGAAGATAAAATCAAAAGAGAAATGAATTAAGCTTAAAACATGCTAAATCTAGTTGGGAAGCATGTCAATGACATGTAAGTTCATAATTGATTACATCTTATCTCATTTTTGACACATGTAATTTTGTTTGTGACTTGGATTATTGGAAACTTTTGTCAGGAAGGCTAGGTCCTTTCCATGGTCTTATATTATAACTCACAAAGGGAACACCCTTGAGGTGTAAAAATGTGAAAGTTAGGTAATAAAGGATGTGGGCAATAGGAAGGTGAAACTATGCTAATCTATGAGGAAGGCCAGGCCCTGTCCATGGTCTTACAATACAACTCACAAATGGAATCCCAAGGGGAGTGATTAGTGAGTAAAACAATATTTCTCAATTAGAAATATGAGGAATGTAGGTAAGGAAAAATATAACATAAAAATCATAACTTAAGCATATTATGAGAAGACCTTAGGAGACATGAGGCATACTAAGGACATGAGAAGATACAATGTGACTAGTGACCATCAATGTATAAAGGAAACCTATTCGTTATAGGCATAAATATTTATAGGAAAATAAGAATGATACTAAGATAAACTCATGAAGGTAGATTAGTATAATAAAATTGAAATTGACTTACCTTCCGATGACATGTTCTCCATTCTTTAGGACCCTTTATAGAACCATCAGTCTACTACAAAGATTGGGTACTTGTGTGAGAAACTAGGTAGCACTACAAGATTTTTTTTATTCTCCTTTATTATTTACTAGCCTATCACACCCCAATGAACCTTAGCTCTATTTTGAGGCCAACTATGGTGTTTAAGATTTGACTAGAAAAGGGAGGTGTGCTTTGAATCACATGTTTTAGTGTAATTTAACATTTTAGAATTTTGAATGCTTTTGCCTTTTGGATCATTACCTTTTGTTAAATGATTTAGATTTTAAATGTTTTTAAGGATTTTTAATATTATTCCTCCATACAGACGTAGAATAATCAATCATGAGAGATAGAGTGATACACATGAATGAGCTATATTCTTAGGCTAAAGGAAGCTAAGTGACGAAAGATAAGACTGACTAGAACACTTATGATTAATAATGAATCAAAATGTTATCTCAAGTCTCAACCATGTATATGCTTAGTTTATGAAAAAGGAATAAAGGGAAAAATTAGATCTAAAGTGGACTGGTGAAAAGAGATTATAATGAAATTAACTATTTGTTAACTGATCACATGGTAATAGGGAATGACTGAAAGGAACAAAGTTTGTATAACAAAGTCATATTGATAATTATCCATGAAAAATAGAGATAATAAAAAAAATGAATCATGAAGAGAAAATAAGAAGGAATCTTTTGATGAAAGAAAAATCAAGAAAGAAAGAGAAAGCAATGAGAAATAAAAATATTCATAAGTAAACATAAATGACACTATAAGTAATATGAAGTGTGAAAGTAAAATCATCATGTAATATAAATAAGAATTTGACACAATTTCAAATTATATAATAGATAGATAAAGATAAGATTACAGCACACATTCAAATCAAATAAAAATGTAGAAGCACCATGCATGTGCTAAAAAATATTGATAAATATTCCCACACACATTATCCAAAACATTAGATAGATCTTTATGAAGATGGATGAAAAATACTAATAATTTCTTATCTATCTTAAATGAAAAATGGAAAAATACTTATCATCTAATATTCTCAACATAAAAGGTAGGAATGCTTGATGGATCATGTTGAAGATGGATATTAGGTAAGGTATGTTGAAAAGAATGCATAGGAGTGGGCTCTATGGGAGATTAAGGAATTAAAAATTGGTAGGGATCCAAAAGTGAAGGAATCATAGGTGGAAAAGGATCCATAGGTGAGAGAAGGTCCATGGTTGAAGAAATCATGGGCGGGGAAGGGTCCATAGGTGAAGGAATCATGAGTGAAGCCATATAAGGTGATGAAGGGGCTATATAAAGGGATATAACCATTAGAGGTGGAGCCATGGGAGAATAAGGGGGAGCCTTATTATAGGAATAACCTATGGAAAAATGTTACTAAGGTTCAGGAATAGATATAAGGTGATAATTAAGGTGTTGCTGAAGAATGCAACAATGATCAGTGTGATGGGTGCCATATTAGTGCCAAAGACAATACACCTCTCCATACTTAAGAATATATTTATGTAGTACCTTTGGGGGAGGTATGGCCTTGTCTAAGGATTGAGGTGAATAAGGATTCAAAGTATCAATATATTATCTTAGCTTGAGATAATGTGTGGAGGAATGATTATTTGTTCCATGGAAATAATAGATACACTTTTTAGTAGGCTTAGTAGAAGTACTCATAGGTGGAGGTGTAATAGGAATGGAAGGAGCTTGGGAAGGCTTGTCATCCCATTTGGTGGGTAATGGAGCTAGGTGAGGTAAAATAAGCAAACCATAACCAAGATAAGGTGATGGTAGGGAAAGAATGAGACTATGCTCAATAGAAGGAATAATGGGATCAAAAGCATGGATAGACTCAACAATAATGGGAGAAAAAATGGGCTCAACTATAGTAGGATCAGGAATGGACTCCAATGTGGGATATATTAAGGGAAGGGTAGGGTATTTAAAGGATGAAGAAGGGTTACACACATCTAAAGGATTAGTAAGGTACAAGGTTCAAGGCACCTACCAAAATGGTAAGGCCTAGTCATAATATAATCCATGAGCATACTCCTATAAGGTTATTTAGAAACTGAAGGTGTCATCACCATCTCTACCCTATGATAAAGAGGAAAAATACTAAAATTAGGAACTATAAATGATGGAACATGGGAAGAATCACAAAAATACTAAAGTATAGAAGAAAGATAATGGATAATCTCAACATCATGGGCTTAAACAAGACCACCTAGGAATGGATAATCTAAAGTGTAACCATCATCATAGTTGGGTGTGTGAAGATCAATGATGCATGTAGGGATGAAATTTTCATCCAATGAAGTGTGGTGAATAGAATGATGAGTCTTAGTCAAGACAATGGTAATATCATCACAAGGTGGTTTGTGAGAATGAGGATATAAAGAAGTAAGAAGTTGGGATATGAGATGAGGTGAGAGATCAGAAGTTATAATCTTTAGGTTTATTTCATCTAACTCATCATCATCAAAATATAAGAGGTTAGGGGAAATATTCCCAATAAGTTTAGGATGACCATTTTAACCTTGATTTTAATTAATGGGAAAGTTGAACTCTTGAGTCTCACAAAATGGAACACTAGGTAAAGGTTCATGAGTAAGAACCTTAAAGACACCACAATATTAGAATTGTTCAAAATTATAAGGGTTAGTGTCACCCTAATTACTATAAAATGGCTCTATTTTAAGGGAATTTAATTCATTGGTACATATAAGAATTAATTTCTCTCATACGATGAGTCCATGGTCTACTAAGAAAAATATTAAGAGAGAGGGGAAAGTTAAATATCATCACATTCACACAAAAATGATAGGTGGGATGGTAATGGGAAGCCACACACAACTAAAAGGAGGCATTTTCCTTTGATCATATCCTTGACATGTGTTGTGTGTGTATTTGAGATTGTATTTAGAATATCCAAGGATTTTGATAAAATCAAAAAAGGTAATGCAAGTGCTAGAACCCTCATCAATCAATGCACACTTAACTTGGATATCACCAATTTGGATACTAATGAAAAAAGGAGAATCATTTGCATGAATCATAATCTCATACAGAATTATGAAAGTGATAGGAAATTTTAAGGAAAGAAAAGTGTCCATCATTTTGTCAACATGGATGGACATCTCTTCACATTGTTATAATATACTATTCTCAAATCCAGATAAGGTTGCTTCAAATCCTTCTAGGGGAGGACAAGGGATGTTCATTTCGAACAATATTTTCATAAGATGATTTATATGATGTGGAGAGGTCCTTATAATCTCAAGGAATGGAATTTGGAATGGGATTGAGATATCAGTGAGTTCCATAAAGGGATCCCACTCATCATAACCCATAAGAAGGTTGGTATAAATAACTACATAATGATTAATGAGGTCTATGGAAGGAGGAGCCGAAGTGAATTAGAATTTATGTTGATAAGAAATAGAAGTTTTAGATAAAGGTTATGAATTATGTTGTAAATATGAAGTAGTTGGTTCAGGTGTAGGGTGAGAATTAGTAGAATAATTGTTGATAGAAGCTTGATTATCATGAGTATCAAGTAAAGAAGATGAAGGGAGAGTAGAAATAGAATGGTAAGTGTTATCCGAAGGAATATTTGGAATTATTTCATCAAAGGTTATAAGGTCATCTTTCCCTAACTCATTTAAATGAGTTGGATAATAATCTTGTACAACATAAAATGTTCAAGATAATTGAGTAGTGTAGATAGGTTGAGGGTCAATGAAAGCAACCACCATTCACATATTATTCAAATTAATCACATTATCTTTAGAAGTGGGGCCAACAAGACTTTCAACATTGTTGGTGGAAAGGGTAGGCTTGTCTTAGGTATCTTGACTATGTTGGTGATTAAGAAGAGGGTCTTTACAAATAGCTAAATGAACATTAGCTTGATTCAAGGCTTGATATTTAGTATGTGTTTCATGAAGCTTAAAACCAATGTCAAAGGCTTTTTGACACGTTTGAATGCTAGAATCATGATAAAAATTAGGACCAAGAAGAAAATCCATAGATAAATTATGAAGGTGCCTACATGTCTCATGAGAATGACCCCAACTAGCATGAAACCAACAAAACTTGTTAAGATCATATCAAGATTTCATAGGATGAGTGGGATCAAGTTATCATGGTAGAGGCCTAGGTAGATGTTTAAGTAATTCAATTGAGGATAAACATTTATGAATGTTGATGGTATTTGGTGAATATAAATGAGGATTAGAGTATTGTTGAGAAAAGGGAGTTGGTTCCAAAGATTAGTTAGGAACATCGTCTTGAATAGTGTGAACGATGTCATAAGAGTATGTGACACCATCATTGGTAGCATTACAATTTTTATTCTTAAGAGACAAGGACCCACATAAGGTTGGGGTGGCTTGAATTGATGCATAAGGAAATATTAATGTTTATCTTGGTTAATAGCCTCCTTTAAAGTACATGGAGAGAGAGTGTGGACTTGATATTGTAACTTCAAAAAAAGAAAATTAGTAAAGAGATGTAAAAGGATATCATCAACCATGTTATGTTCACACTTATTTGAAAATTTTTTCCACCTTTTAACAAAATCTTGGGTAGTTTAATTATCAAGTTGTTTATAATTTATGAAATGCGCCAAAGTGTTTTTAGGAAGATCACTAGTTTATAACTCTTGAACTAAAACATTCACTAAATATTCCAAATTATAAATGTAATTAATTATAAGTTGGTTGTGCCAATCTAAGGCATCACCCATGAGGGTTTTTTCTAGGAGATTGGTAGCGGTAAATGTGTTCAATTTGACTCAATCCTTATATATATTTACAAATATTTTTAAGATGAAGGGTAAGATCAGTTGATCCATTATAAGAAATGGTAGGGGTGATACCCCCTATTTCAATATTAGTAATTTGAGTGGTAAGGGGATCATTTTTAATATGCTTAATGGTTTTATTGACCAAAGGAGTTTGAGGAATAAGATTGACTTGAGAATCTCAAAGGGGAGGAGGGGGAAAATTATGATTATGCATGTCCCAAGCCATTGGTTGAGGATGAGTTTTAATATGGAGAAGGTGATTTTGCATTCTCATCATTTGATTTATATTATGAGATTGAAAATTATTCATTTGATTAAGTGTTTGAAATAAGAGTTGATGGGTTTGATTAGCATTGTTATCACTATTTGAAGCATTAGAGTTTCTATTAGTGGCTGGGGTGCCACTATTAGTGTTGGTAGGAGCTTGAACTATGAGAATGTGAAGCACTAGTGGAAAATTTTCTTGTGAAGAAAAAGATGGACTAGTGAAGGGATGAGAAGAGGAAGCACTAGAAGCATGATTACATTGGGTAGAAAATGATGTATTATTATAAGGATTAAGGATAGTGGATCTTATAAGAGGACCACTAAATGTAAAACCTACCATATTAGTAGAGATACTAAGTATGTAGGTAGAAAAGGTTAAATAAGAATTAATTATGGTATGAGAAGGGGTCATAATCAAGGGAAGAGGCTGAGAATTAAAGAAATTGGTACCATAAAATCCATTTTAGAATGTAGGAGTAGGTGAATTAGGCTCTTCAACTTGACCACTAATCACGAGATGGTAAATTGTAGAGGGAGCCTTTCCTTGATGTTGAGGAAATTTAGAGATAAATAAGATCATTTTATGGGTATAGTATAATTTCAATTGATGTTCAAGAGATAAGAGAGGATTATTATATGAAGAATAATGAGGAAGAGTCCCATAGTTTGTTGTATGACTGGATATATGAACATTACTCTAATCCAAGAGAGGATACCTACTCTACATATGGGAGACCCTATGAGGGTTGGTAAAAATCATCATGTTTATTGAATTCAACTCATTTTTATCATTAAATAGAAAATTCATGATGGAGAAAGACTAAAACAAGCAAGAGAGGTGAGAAAATAATAAAATAAGAAGTGACAATAACTATACAAAGTTGGTTGGGTTGTCCTATCATAGGGAACATGTCTTAAAAACTATACAGGGTCGATCGAGTCAACCTAGCATAATAAAAAGAGGATAAAAAGTATGAAGGGTTGATTGGGTTGACCTAGCATAGTAGACAAGGAAAAATAGATAGTCTATAATAGACTATGTCAACTAAAATGACTATGCATTGAAACAAGAATTATTCTGCAAGTATTTTTAAAAGCAAGAAATGAAGGAAAAAACACAATAAATTAGATCAATGAGGTTGATCTAATTGAGTCACACAACAAAAAAGCCTTGTACCAATGTTGGCTAATGCAAGTTTTTACAATACAACATGCAATTAAGAAAAAATCAAGCAATCAACTTGAAAAGTAAAATCTAACTAAGTGGTCAACTTGAATGTTGTTAAATTATTAGAATATTTTATTATGTGATAGGAAGTTAACTATAATAAATTAATTAGAAAGCAATCTAATGATAGTTTTAGGACATTTGAGCTGAAAGGGATCTATATTGATAATGGTACATGCTTGGTATTGGGGCCTAACCCCTCACTTCACACACTATCATAATAAGGGTGTCGAGTGTTTAGCCATAAAATACCATTAACCACATGTTTATACTTGGATAGAAAACCAAGTTGGCTTCCCTTTGGTGATGAAATCCAAGTAGGTTAGCCCTAGGTAGACAATTATTAAAATGCTTATTTAAGATTTTGTGATTTGGTCATGTGTGCATAAAATAGAAAATAGGGAAACTAAATGGTATATTAAAACCACCTAATTAGACTATGTGAACTATTATAAGCATGAAAGTAGAAAGAAATGAAAGTGTGAGCTAATTACTAGCATATAAGGGTTAATTCCAACTTTTAAACACAATAAAATATCAATTTAGTCAATAGTATATGAAAAAAATATTTAATAGGGTTGATAGTGTTGCCTCTATACTATAGAAGAAAAAGGTTTGAAAATGAACAGGGTCGATCTAATTATCT
Source organism: Torreya grandis (assembly GCA_037957365.1). Lineage (NCBI taxonomy): Eukaryota > Viridiplantae > Streptophyta > Pinopsida > Cupressales > Taxaceae > Torreya > Torreya grandis. The sequence continues at coordinate 1,196,721 of JARHVA010003036.1, read as the reverse complement.
AGACATCACATAAAATACAAAACTAGGTTGATAGATTTGATCTAGTTAACTGTGTAGGGGTAGTTTTAAAGACTATAAATTATGAAAAGAAAGGCTATAAGGAAATAGAGAAAAGATAGAAAAGGAGCCTTGGTGGGTTTGAATACGTAGGGAAATGAGATTACTATCAATAAATCTTGATAAATGCTTTCAAATTCTACTAATAAGGTCAATTGGGTCAACCAAGATTTGTAAAAGCCTATTGTTGAGTGCCTAAAATGTATAAGGTCAACAAGGTTGACCTAGTAGTCTAAATTTGATGCCTAAAAGTGTACAAAGTTGATTGGGTCAACCTAGTAGTCTAGATTAGATGTCTAAAAGTCTAAAAAACTATACTATATTGATTGAGTCAATCTAGTAGCATGTACTTAGAAAAGAACCTTCACATAAAGAACATAGTCATTTGGATGTGACTGTATGTTAAACTTGTGCACAAAATTTAGTACTATGTTGATACAGTTGACCTAATATTGAGAATATATGATAATAAAAATGATAAAATAATGAAATAAATAAAAAAATCCTACAAGGGTCATATTCACGATGGGTTCACCAAAATGTATGTAATTAAAAATGCATCATGCCTATAAATCAATCTTAACTTAGAGAAGATAGAGCATACCTACACTTCTGATTGGGAATACATTTGTTAAATGGAAGAATTACTAACATGGGGATTCTTTAGACCTAATTAGGGAATCATTTATCACAATTCACCATGCTAAGGAGGGTTCCAAATCCTCTAGTCTAACACAATCATGCAATAACCCTAGTGGAGTCATAGGTTTTGATATTTCACCTAAACTAATAACAGGTAAAATAAATTTAATCTAGTGCTAACCAAAACTTGTGGCGTAAAGTGGGGGGGTTATGAACAATATAACTAAACATGCATAGAAGACTTATACTCAGGTCAATGTATACAAAATCTTAATGCATGGAAGAGAATCATAAATCCATATTTATCTACTCTTACAAAGGATAAATAAAGTTAGGATTAATTACCTTTGAATATGAATCTACCGATCCTTGATATCACCCTTGTCTAAGGTGCTTCACAAGAGGTTGTTATGGTATGTAAGGATGACAAAGACAAATCAGCTCTAGGCTACATAACCTATCAATGTGTCCAAAAAACTTATCCACAAGATAAGATATGTATCTCCAAAGGAAGTATAGAACTTTAAGATTTACTTCTCAAGTATAATGGTCAATAAGTAGATTTTTGTTCACTCTTACTTTTTATTTTTCTTCTTATTTATAAATTATGGAAATGAACTTGTATTTATAGGTAGATTTAACCCTCGACCCTTTCAAAAATCTTGACTATTAAGGTTGACCCAATCAACCTAGCACAATTTTGTACAATTATTCACTAGGTCCCAAGCTAGGTCAGCCAATGGCTAACCTAATTCCTATGTGAAAATATATTGAAACTATACAGGATTGCCTAGTTGACCTATCAAATTTGATTGACAAAATAGAATTTAGGTGAGGAAAAAGAGGATAAAATGTAGCAAATTCTTGGAATGTGTACAATAGAGAAGAATAAGCTTAGGGTTAATGGTTTTAGGAGATAAGTGTGTAGATAATACATGGAAATAGGGAAAACAATGATAAAAAGAATCAAAGGTATTCCCACCCCTTTCTTGAGGCACCCCTTAAGGCATGCACTCAGAGAGATTAAGACTTGATGATTTCTTGCAAGATATAAAGTGTCATTAATAAAAAAAAGTTTGAAAATATTATGTGTATATAGATATAACATAGTCATTTCTAAAGTGACTTTGTGTTAAAACTATGCACAAAAAGTTATAACTATACCAATGTTGGTAATTTGACCTATCAAGGCCAAATACCAACTCATATAATTCAAAACTTTTCAAGACACTGTTACAAGCCTCTATAAGGTCGTCTATTATGGGTATGTTGACTAAAAAATGAAGTTTTTAATCCTTTTAAGGATAAATTTGAGTTTAAAAGCTATTAGATCATCCAAAATTCCTTCAAATACTTTCATATTTATGTAATTGCCTTTGTTCAAATGTTTCATGCTTTGAAATATCATTTCATGCAATTTAAAGCATTAAAAAGGCCTTTCTTGAGATCACACATGCCAATTTTGGCCCCAAAGGGATGTAAAATGATTTAAAACTTATTATAACATGAGTTTTTGTTCATGGTATTCTCTTTCTCACCCTATATTAGTAGTTTCAAGTCTTAAGTTTGAAGAGAATACAAAAAGGTTATTTTTCCTGAGTTATCATGCATTAGTATAGACTGGTACAACCAATTCCATATAGTATAGGCATAAATAATGAATATCCAACACAAACCTAAAACTAGTTCCCTTTAGTCATCTAACTTCTTTGCACATAGTGAGAGCCCTTCAGGTTTGTAGGTGGTATAGCCATGAGAGTGAAAATCAAGGTCTAAAATTTTGGTAAAAAAAGTAATCTTAGAGGGATTATAGATATGGTAAGTGGTTCTAAATTTTGTCCTCTCTATTTTATGAACCATCCCTTTGAAGTCAAGGCACTCGGTATCTCTCCTTCAGCCAAGTAGGTAGTCATTTTTCTATGTTTTCTATCCATTTGAGCATCATGGAAGAAAATTTAAAGACTATGGAGCTTCTTAGGAACATGTTTCACCTTTCCATGGAATTATTCAGTAATTTTTGACATGTTTGAAGGTCATATAGATCTCATGAAGGTATAATAGTGCAAATATATAGTATACAATCATGTAAAGGGAGTTTTTACGGTCCATTTGAGAGAAAGAGTTTCAATAATTATTGGAATCTTGTTTACAAGGGTCTTCTTCATGATATATCTAACTCATTAAATATTCTCAAAGGTTTTTTCAAATATTTATAGTAAATAATCCATTAATGGCTCTCAAGAGTTCTCATGTATTCCTAGTTTAGTAATTTTTAAGTTATCGTGGCATTGGTTAAGGATCTTAGCAAACTCCTAGGATTCATTTTAGAACCATATATCTCCTAAAAAGGTATCCAAATTGTTGTGTCTTGTTGAGAGGGTTTTTATGCTTGATTTATACCTTTGGAATGGTCTTGACATACACTCCTCATGTCTATTTTCACCTCCATTTTGTTTCATCCAACCTCACTATCTTTCTCTGAGATTTATAACTATAATAAAGATCCATTTCCATCATCAGTTTCATAAGTTCCCATAATCCTTCAACCATAATACCAATTTAATTCATCTCCATCTAATTAATACACTGCCAAGGAAAATTAAAGTTTATTTGGAGCATCATGGCTATACAAATTTTGTAGAAGACATTGAAACCATGCTAAACTAAGGTAAAATGTACATCTACAACCAATAAAACATAGTCAAGGGTTCCTCATGAAAGTGAAAAGAAGGGAAGGGATATAATATGTCTCCTTAAAGGAATAAGGTTAAACTATCTCTTTAATTTGTAAACTATTGAAGGATAAGGATCATGTTCATGCTTGGTGACCTCCCTAAGGTCAAATTTAGACTATGTCCATACTAAATGACCTCACACAGTCACCTAGATTTGTCAAGAAAGAACACAACCTTTTTGAAGGTTGGAATCATGGCATAAATATATGAGTTAAATTGATAAATGATGGTGTCTTGATCTATGTTATAGATACATTCATGTCATAAACCCAAGGATGAAGCCATAAGATTTCAATCAAGTGTCTCATAAGACACCTACAAGCATGTATACAAGTTAAAACCTTCATAAAACAATTATCTTTGTAGTTTTAAGGCCTATATAAGTTCTTAGAGGTTAGTTAGGAAAACCAAGTGCATGATAAATATGAGATTGATAACCTCAATAAGTTATCTCAAGTAAAATAGAAGTTCAAGATCAAGAACCATCAGGAAACACTTTAAAGAGAGACCTATAGTCAGCTTTCAAGGATATAATCATAAGCCCAAGGAGTGGGCAAAGCTATGAAGGAGACTTTTAATAGAGGTTGATATTCAAATAATATTATTGAGACTAACGAAGATCATATCATGACTATATAAGGACTCATGTTCACATATTGTGACCTTGTCAAAATTTCTAATCATCCTAAAACCCTTCTACAGTTTATACAAGGACTTAAACTAATGCACAATCAAGTATATAGTAAGAGAGAAGTTTGATTTCAAAAAAGAGGAATGGTGATATGAAGGAGACAATGTTTTAAGATATGGGTATAAGTTTTGAATCAAAGGAAAAAATAAATAAGTATTAAACTCAAATAAGGTTAGGTTATCATAAAATCACCACCTAAAGTTGGGTTAAAGGACTCTTGAAACATGTATATACTATGTCAAGCTAGGACTATGAGGTATTATCATGATATTTGGGTTCATGAAGTTTATGATATATTGAATAGTCTCATATAATGGTTTCAAGGTTGTATCTATCCATAAGTTCCAATGGCACAAACACACAATCATATACCTCATGAACTCCACCTAAAACTAGACAAGAGTACACAACTATCTCCAAGCTTATAGAGAATGATAAAAAAGTGGTCCATGATGGAGTTTCATGATCAAGTGGTAGAGTTTATTTTTAAGATGAATGATTTATATTAATAGGTGATGATGGATTGAGTTCAAATGATGAATATGGGTCTCTAAACACTACTTCAAAGTCAAGGTTAAATGTAAAAAAACATACCTATAGCCATACAAAAAGTCATTTCCACTCATACATCTACATATTATCAAAGTGAAACTCAAGACCATTATAGTAAAGGAGGATAATTATAAATAGACTTATTCAAGTTAAGAAAATAATGGACATCTCCAAACCTTTATAAATACTACTAAAGCACTGCCAAGTCATGAAGATGAAGGTACATAGGCCTACACAAAATAGGATAGTGTGTAAAGCCTGAGGACAATTCAAGAAGAGTTAATTTACTTGAGGAAAAGGTTGAGAGGAAAGTATTAAAGTGACATGAATTTTATATAAATAATAAATATATATTAAATGGTCACTAAACACCTTTATTGATTACAAATGTGTACCTACAATAGTGTTAGACATAGTCAAAATGAGGATTCTTGAGCAAGTATGGTGTGACTATTAAGATAGGTCACATAGGTCTAAAGAGTGACCAATGAAGGATAAAAATTATTAAAAAAAATTTATAATATCTTCCTAAAATCTATGTTAACACTTTTTGGATCCAAGACAAAGGTGATACAAGAGCTTAGTCTTATAAATCATGAAAACATGGAGGTAACTTGAGCTAATTTTGAGGATAATCTATCTACAATACTCTAGGAGAATGATCAAACTATGAAAATTGGTGGATATTATTTTAATGAGTTATTATAACTATATATGTTTTTGAGAGGTGACTTGAGGAGTGGAAGTATCCAGTATTTTAGCATAGTGAACCAAATGTCTGTGGTAGTCACCATTAGAGCTCATGTAGACTTATGGAAGATATATAAGTATAAAATGTGGTTTCAACCTCATGTGGGGTTTTTTAAAGAAGTTAAGGTTATTTTAAATCTTTATAAACCTTTTGAGAGTGAACAATATTCAAAATTTCATGCAAATCATGCCCTTGAAGGATAGCATAAGTAAGCAGACCTGCGTATTCTATTAGTAATGGTGTCACTCAGGTGGTTTGAGAGTTGTTTCAAGAAATTAGTTGATATTGGTAGATAAATGGATAATAATTAATGATATATAAGCATATTTTAATGATAAATCATCCTATGTGATACAATAAAAATTAAAAAAACCCAATCATTAGGGTTTCACACACTTAGTTATCAAGAAACCTTTGGTAACATATGAGTGCATAAAAAGAAAAATTGATACAATTATTTTAAAATTAATTTTTTTAAACCTTGGGAATATGTTTTATCAATTCAAACTCTATAAAAATTTCATTGGAAGGGACTTTTAGACCTCGTACATCTATACACACAAGGATAAGTAGCCATTCTTACACAGGTAGTCTCAAAGACATCAAGAAAAAATGGAGTAAGGATAGAAAAAGAGTCAAAATAGGGTGACATGAATGGTGAAAAATTTGGTTTTATCCCCCATATCACCCTATAGGTGCATCAATCCCCGATACTAATTATTAGGCCTTTTAGGCCTAAAGCTAGTCTTAAGACCCATAGGCTCACACCATCATCAAGGCACTTCAAACCTTATCAAGCAAGATGAAACCATAATAATGTGTAATGATATGGTATATGTACCATAATAACTATTAAAATAATAAAAAAATACAATGAAAATGTCAAATTGGTCATTAAGGAGAAATTTGAACTATGCGATCAAAACATCCATTCAAACCACCTATTGAAGTTCTCATATCTTTCACCACAAGGGGAGTTTATATAAATTATATTAGAATGATTTTAGGACCATATTAAATTATAATCCATGAATTATTGAGGTTAGTTGAGGGGCTGAGGTTTATGAACCATTGATAAGAGTATAATAATGTCTAGAAAGCAAGCAAAACCCTACATGCAAATTTTCTTATATACATATCTTTACACAAATTTTCATGGGAAAATAATATTATTAGGAAATTTTAAGGGGTATATATAATAAATATTAATGTAAATAAGATTCAAATTGTAGCTATGTACTTTATGAATAATTGTTAAAAAGATTCACCTCCAAATCCCTCCCAAATCCTCCTATAGACTAGTTTTGAAAAACTTCAATCTTCTTGAAATAAAAACCACATTAATAATAATAAATATATTTAAACTTTAAATAAATTCATACAAGGTCTTGTACATGGTAATATGATGTACGAAACTATATAGACATGGTAAAAAATAGGGGTTTTTGAAGAAAAAGTGGTGAAAATAGAAGTATAAGAGAGTTTAATGGATTAAAATCCATAGGGAGTGAATTTTTGAAATTTTTATTACTCCTAAATCCATAATATTCTTAGATACATTCCTATAAATTCCCCTATTGGTCTTTGAAAAACAACCAGTCTATAGAAATTCAAGATAGTTGACCTAGTCAACTACTTTAACCAATTTTCAAGTGTTTCTTGCTAAGGAGGACTCATTTCATGATATGAGGCATTTTTTAATGTCTTAGTTTCACCATAATTTTAGGTTATAATGGTTTCATATAGGTTTTTAGAGCCATCAAGTGCAAGAAGTTAGGCTACTAGGTCTAATTGGCCTAGTAGACTTGTTTGGTCAACCAAGTGAAGATGAAATTGGGGTTGAAAGCTATTTCATGAGTTAATATGGAGATATCATGATGAATAAATAATATTTATGTGGAATTTACATGAGTTAAATTGTCTATAAGTTCTAATCATATGCATACTTAACTCTTCAATGTCAATCATGACTTAATTAATCCTGAACTAAATACATGTTTCAAGCATAAAGCATGATAAAGTTATTAAATTATCTTAATATCATGCTAAGAATATTTATTACATAAATATATTGTGTATCATATTTTAAAAGGAGTTTGAAGAAACCAAAGAGGGCCCACCACCTTGTTTTAAATGCCAAAAAGAACTCATGCAAGGCATGAAGCATGAAGAGATATCTTAAGGACTATTTGATGCAAGTTATAACTGAATTTAACTTGAGTTAATGATGAATTTATTTATTCTTCTCTCCTGTATGACACATTGGATTCTTGTCTTTTTATTTTTTTATATATTCAAGCTTTTAGGCCTACTTTTAGGATCCCTTTCTTGGTCAAGATAAAACTCTACTAAGATTGAGCTTTGTAAACATCTTGAGTGAATAAAATGACTATTTTAGATTCCTTTACATAGGTTTAATGTGGTTATGTTAATTATGTTTGCACATGTGGTAGTATTTTCTCCCTTGGTAGGTCCTAATCTCAACTAGTTACTAGTATGTCATATTATGTAGGTCATATATAGTATTTAATGTTGAGTGACTAAGATAATATTGGATATATTGACTAGTTAATACCTTGAATCAAGCCTTCCATCATCACCCTCATTCTTTGATCACTTGATGAAACCTCTATTTGAAATAATATTGAATAAAAGTCCTTTAGAGTTGTATAATTCAATGATTTGCATTATTTTCTGGTGTTGTATGAGTTCAAATTGAGTGGATGAACCAACAATATAGGTGTATCATCACTAGTAGAATAGGATTTCCATTTCAGTAATCCTTATAACCCTTTTCATCCCAAATAAAATTATAAATTTTAGTAATATGAGAATAAGTGATATATCATAGGACTTGTCTTCACAATCTAGAGGTCTGGTCTAGATATAGGTATCTCAAAGCCTTAGACCATTCCAATGTTAGTCCAAGTTTAAATTAGATTTGAGTAGTCTACTTCAACAAGGTAAAACTTGGGTTGCTAATAGTTTTGACATGCCTAGTGAGACATAAATCAAACCATTTTAGTACTAATTTATATCATCTTAGTCTTCAAAATTAGTTTAAAGAACTCATATGGTCATCTTATCAGAGGTAGAGGGAATATATTGTCCATAAATTTAGTTATTTTCATGTGTCTTCTAAGCTATGGTAGTTTATGGAGAATATCTTGGTCATTAATCTCCTTGTCAATAGCCTTGTGATCCACCCCAATTTCAATATGATCTATTTCCATCTCATTATGACCTCTATCATCCCTATAATCACCTTGATCAACAATATGAAATCCATTAGCAGGCCTATGATCCTTCTGAACTTCATTCAATTCGTTAGTAGCCTACTTAAAAATCTAATTAGTAATGGCAATCTCATGACATCCATAATCATCTCAAACAAGTTCCAAGACAATACATATCAAGATTCAAAAAAACCATGTTTGGCTATGAGAAACAAATGGTGAAGATAGACATTCAAAATAGCTATGGACAAGAGATCCCAAAACATGAGATTGAGAGCATGAGAGTTTCATTTGAATAAGCTAAATAAGTGTTTACATATTTCATAAGACAAGGATATTTAAAATTTAGTGGTGATATCCTTGACATAGGTGGCTTAATTGTAAATATTAAAGAGAAGTTGGTAGTTCATGAGAGACATCAGTTCCCCATTGAGCTACCTTTTTCTCTTCATAAATATCAAACAAATGTATATCGCAAACCTCAAGATTCCATTTAATCTTTGCCAATATTTTCTACCTAAAATTATATCCAAGAGAGACCTTAGAAGAATGAATAGTTGTGTTTTATGTAGGCTAACTTTCATGTTTCATAATAGATCATATAGGAGCCTTCATCTTTTATTCACCAGGGAGAGATCTCTAATGAGTTAGTTCATGACTTTGAGGCTCACCTAGCCAAACAAGTTGAGCTTGCAAACACACATATTTAGTAATCAATAGCAACTATAAAGGTAACACAATCTCAATATAAAGTTAATTCAATCACATCCATGGATGGAATAAGTACAAATAATGAAGTCTTCAAACCCAAGTTCATGACTTAGAAATAATTACAGTAGTCAAGAGAGAGAGAGAGAAGAATAATCAAGCACAAGCCCAAGTATTATTCTTTAAAGAAAATAGGATGTCACTCATCCTTTAATTATCCTTCATTAAGATCCTAAGAAATTTCCTTCATGGAAATATATTCAATCTAATTTTTAAGAGAGAGAGGAGGTGAAAGTGATCAAGGTTGAGAAGTCCCATGAGCAGAATCAAGCATCCATGACAACTCATTTGGACCTTTCTAATCTTCTTGAGTATTTTAAAGGGTATAACATGCCACTTTTTGAGAAATAACCTCTCTTTTGTGAGGTAAATTAATAAGATTTAACTAAGGTGACATACAATTTAAATGAGTTGCGTGAATATGAAGAGAACATCACCATTGGGACATTCCTTGCCAAGGAAGAACATGATTCAATCTTTCAAAATGAAAAATAGCATGAATTTTAAAAGTTTTCTAAGATGCTTGATGAGTTATAAGTAGAATAAGAAGAGGTTTCTAAGATACAAGAAGAAGACAATCCAATTGATAAAGAAAAAGATGATATCCATCAACTCTTTGCTCACATAGTACCTGCCATTCATTATGATAGTCCACAAGAGCTTGTAGTAGTGGTAGAAGATAAGTACCCATCATCCAAAGAAGATGAAGAGAAAGTTAAATTTGAAATCATGATATATCATCAATTTTATGTTGAATATGAAAAATCTTTAGTTGACCAATCTTAGATAGTAAAGGATGATTTGTAACCTCATGTTCATGATGAATAAATTTCAATCATGTTGGAGCTTGATGAGAACTAATCACTCATTTTTTTTGATGTCATACTTTCATGTTATTATTTACTTGAATGAGATTTATTTTATATTGAGAGAAGTGGTTCCATAAATTAGGATGTAAACAACTCTTCAAACAATCAAATTCAAGAGGTTGTCTTCTTAGGAGGTGATTTATTTGAGAATTTTAGGCAAGGTTATCAACTTCTCACTTCATATTTAGATGTTTGTCTACTTTCAAAAGTTGAATATGAACTCAAATATCCTCAAGAAGGATTTAAAACTGATCCATCTCTCTTAGAGGCCATCCTTGCATCCATAACACAAGAGACACTTCAAGCTACCCAACATGACCATAATCAATAGCTCATGACTTAAGAATAATTGATATTGTTCTCACAAAGGATAAGAATATGGGAGGAGTATGACTGGGTCTTTAACTCACATCTACAATCCATGCACCTAAAATTGGAATTAGAAGAACTAGTTACTTCCCCAAGAGACTATGAATGTGCAGATGATATTAGTTATAATAAAAAACTATCAAGGTATGAAAATCATGCTTCAAGGTTCCATGGTAGACAATCAATTTTTTCATTTGACCTTGGAGGAAAGATTTTGATTTTAGGTTGTTTGTTTTAGGTTGTTTGTTTTATTTAAATAAGTGTCTTATTATTATTGTGTTTGTCTTGTTTTCCTATTTACTTAGGTTAGTTGTGTTTTTTTATTAGTTTAATTGTTTTTCCTTGTGTTTTTTTTTGTCTTGTTATTGTTATAGTCAAAGAGAGGTGTTTCAAAGTACAAAATTTTGTTTGATAGTCAAGAGAGTCATCAAGCCATGTTGTCATGTTTTAGATTTTCATTGTCATGAAAATACAATGAGTTCTCTTAACCAATAGGCTATTCAACCTAGGTGAATCACCAAAAATGTTGGTAATTTTCACTATCAAGGCCAAATACCAACTGATATAATTCAAAACCTTTCTTGGTACTATTGCAAGCCTCTACAAGGTGGTCTACTATGGGTATATTGAATAGAAAACAAAGTTTTTGAGCCTTTTAAGGATAAATTTGGAGTTAGAAATATATTAAAACATCTAAAATTACTTTAAAATACTTTAATATTTATGTAATGTCCTTGTTTATAAAGTTCAATGCTTTGAAATATCATTTCATGCAAGTTAAAACATGGAAAAGGCCTTTCTTGAGCTCACACGTGCCAATTTTGGACCCAAAATGATGTAAAATTATTTAAAACTTGTTATAACATGATTTTTTACTCTTTTTCTTCTCCATCTCACCCTATATTAGTAGTTTCAAGTCTTAAGTTTCAAGAGAATGCAAAAGAAGCCTATTTTCATGAGTTTTAATGCATTAGTAAAGATTTTTACAACCCATTACATATATAAAAGGATTGAATAATGAATTTTAGGATATGGTATGGGTTATAGAATAATTTATAGTCATAATTATCCAATACATACCCAAAAATAGTTCCCTCTTGTCATCTAGCTTCTTTGCACATAGTGAGAGCCCTTCAGGTTTGTAGGGGGTACAGCCATGAGATAGAAAATAAAAGTATACTTTTTTGGCTAGATAAATTAGTATAAAAGGGATTATAACTATGATAATTTTTTATTAATTTTGTCTTCTCTCCTTCATGAACCATACCTTTGAATTCAAGACACTCAATATCTCTCCTTCATCCAAGCAGGTAGTCAGTTTTCTATGTATTCTCTCCATCTGAGCATCATGGTAGAAAATTTTCAATTTTTGGAGCTTATTAGGAACATTATTCACCTTTTAATGGAATTATTTAGTTATTTTCCACATCTTTGAGGGTCATATGGAGCTCATGAAGGTATAACAATGTAAATCTATAGTATACAAGAATGTAAAGGGAGTTTGTATGATCTAGGAGAGAGAAAGAGTTTCAAGAATTGTTGGATTATTATTTGTAGGGGACTAATTAATTTTATACATACCTAACTCAATATTCTCAAATTTTTATTCAAATATTGATAGTAAGGAAGACATTAATGGTTCTCAAGTGTTCTCATGTATTTCCAGTTTAGCAAATTTTAAATTTTCTTAACATTCATTAAGGATCTTAACAAACTCCTAGGTTTCATTTTAGCACCATATATCTCCTTTAGAGGTATAAAAATTGTTGTATCTTGTTGAGAGGGTGTTTATACTTGTTTTATACCTTTGGGATGGTCTTGAAATACACTCCTCATGTCTATTTTCACCTCCATTTTGTTTCATCCATCTTCACTATCTTTCACTACCATTTCTCAATGCAATAAAGTTCCATTTCCATCCTCAGTTTCATAAGTTCCTATCATCCTTCAATAATCATACCACTTTCATTCATATCCATCTCATGTATCCACTACCAAGGAAAATTCAAGTTTTTTTGGAGCATCATGGTCATACAAATCTTGTATAGAACCTTGAAATGATGCTAAACTAAGGTAAAATGTACATTTATAGCCAATAAAACACAATCAAGGGTTCCTCATGAAAGTGTAAATAAGGGAAGGGGTAGAATATAACTCTTGGAAGGAATAAGGTTGAACTATCTCCTTAAGATAAAAAATATTTAAGGATAAAGATCATGTTCATGCTTGGTGACCTCCCCAATGTCAAATTCAGACTCTGTCTTTATAAAATGACCTCATATAGTCACCTACAATTGTTAATAAATAACATAATATTTTTGAAGGTTGGTATCATGACATAAATGTATGACTAAAAGTGATCAATGAAAGGATATTGATATATGTTATAACTTCATTCATGTCATAAACCCAAGGAGGTAACCATAAGCTTTCAATCAAGTGTCTCATAAGACACCTACAACCTTGTATACAAGTCAAAACCTTCATAAAGAAAGTATCTTGGTATCCGTAAGGCCTATCTATGTTCTTGGAGGCTACATGCACTAACCAAGTGCATGATCAATATTAGATTCACAAACTCAATAAGATAGTCAATTAAAATACAAGTTTAATATCAAGAACCATCAATAAACACTTTAAAGAGAGATATACAACAAAATTTTAGGGATACAATCATAAGCCTAAGGAGTGGGAAAAGCTATGAAGGAGGATTTTAAGAGAGGTTGACCTTCAAATAAGGTTGTTGAGAATAATTGAGATAATATCATGACTATATAAGGACTTATGTTCATATCTTGTAACCTTGTCAAAATCTCCAAGCATCCTAAAACCCCGCTATAGTTTTTACAAGAACCTAAAGTCATGCACAATCAAGTATATAGTAAGAGAGAAGTCTGATTTCAATAAGGAGGAATAGTGGTATGAAGGAGACAATGTTTCAATATATGGATACAATTTTTGAATAAAATTAAGACATAAATAAGGATTGAATTCAAATAAGTTTAGGTTCTCATAAAATCATCACCTACAACTGGGTTAAAGGACTCTTGAAGCAAGTATATACTTTGTCAAGATAAGACTGTGAGGTCTTATCATGTTCTTTGGGTTCATAAGGTTTATTATATATTGAGGACTATCATATAATGGTGTCAATTTTGTATAAATAAATAAGTTCCAATGTCACAAACACATAGTCATATGCCTCATGAACTCCACTTATAACCATACAAGAGTATAGACCTATCTCCAAGCTTATGGAGAATAATAGAAAAGTGGTCCATGATGTATTTTCATGATTAAATGTTAGAGTTTATTATTCAAATGAATGTTTTATATAAACATGTGATGATGGAATGAAGTCAAAGGATGAAGTTGGGGCTCCAAACACTACTTAATAGTCAAGGTCAACTATAAAAAAACACACCTATAGCCATATTAAAAGTCATTTCCACTCATATATCCACATATTTTCAAAGTGAAAATCAAGACCATTCTAGTAAAGGAGGATATATATGAAGTTAATTATTAAAGTAAGTAAAATGATGGACATCTCTGAACCTTTATCAAGAATACTAAAGCACTTCCAACTCATGAAGATTAAGGTACACATGCCTGTACAAAATAAGATAGTGTGTAAAGCCCAATGACAATTCAAGAAGAGTCAATTTACTTGAGGAAAACATTGAGATGTAAGTTTTCAAGTGACATGAAGGTTATAAAAAACACCAAGAGAGATGAAATTATTACCAAACACCTATATTTCTCATAAATGCATACCTACAATAGTGTTAGACATAGTCACAATGAGGATTCTTGAGCAGGTATTGTGTGACATAGGTATAAAGACTTGAAAATGAAGGATAAGACTTATTGAAACAAGTTTATCATATCTTACAAAATATTTTATAAAAAATTTCATCTCTAAAACAAACTTGATACAAGAGCTCAGTCTTATAAAGCATGAAAACACATAGGCAACTTCAACTAATTTTGAACAAAATTCATCTATAAGCCTCTAGGAGCATGATATAGATATGAAAATTGGTGGATGTGGTGTTAATAAATTATTATAGTTATATATGTTTTTGGAGAGGTCATTTTAGGAGTGGAATTATCTATTATTTTGACATAGTCATGCACATGTATCTGGCAATCACCATTGGAGTTCAGGTAGACTTCTTGAAGAAATATAAGTATAAACTATGGTTTCAACCTCATGTGGGATTTTTTCAAGAAGGGAAGGTGATTTTAAATATTTATAAACCTTGTGAGAGTGATCCATGCTCAAATTTTCATGCAAATCATGCCCTTGAGGGCTAACATAAGTAAGAATACCTCTATACTATACTAGTAACGGTGTCACTCAAGTGGGTTGAGACTTGTTTCAAGACATAAATATATATTATAATATAGATGGAGAATACCAATGACATAGAAGAATATTTAATGAGAAATAGGATTAGGTGATACAAGAAAAATCACAAAATCTAGGCATCAGGGTTTCACATGCTTAGTTATTAAAGAATCCTTGGTAACATATGAGTGCATAAAAAGAAAAAATTATAGAATTATTTGAACTTGAAGGTTTTTTAAACTTGGGAATATATTTTATCAATGTAAACTCTATAAAAATTACATTAGAAGGTACTTTAATTCCAATGACATCTATACACACAATGGAAAACAACCCTACATAGGCAGTCTCAAAGGCATCAAGACAAAGTGGAGTACAAGAAATAAAAAGAGTCAAAGGAGATTGAGATGAATCGGAAAAAATGTGGTTTTATCCTGCATATCAACTTATGGGTGCATCAAATATTGAAAATTAGTATTAGGCCTTTTAGGCCTAAAGCTAGTCTTAAGACCTATAGGCTCACACCACCATCAAGGTACTTTCAAATACTATAAATAAAGATGACACCATGGGAAGGTGTAATGAGATGGTAAAGGTAATATAAGATATATTATAATAATAAGAAAGAAAATGAAAAGGTCAAATTGGTCCTTGAGGAGAAATTTGAACTATATAGTCAAGACACCTATTTAAACCACCTATTAAAGTGTTCATATATTTCACCATAAGAGTTTGGCTAAATGATATAAGAACTATTTGAGTAAATATATGAAATTATAATCCATGAAATATTGAGGTTATTTGAGGGGCTAAGGTTTTTGCACCATTGCTAAGAGTATAAACATGCCCAAAATGCAAGCAGAACCCTACAAGCAAACTTATTTATGTATGCATATTTTCACATCTTTTTCATGGGAACCCAATATTATAAATAAATTTTAAAGGTCCATTTAATAAATATTCATGGTAGGAATTTTTATTTTGGAGGTTTGTACTTTATTAACCACCATTAAGAAGGTTCACCTCCAAAACCCTCCCAAACCCTCCGACAAACTAGTTTCAAGAAAATTTAATCTTATTGCAATAAAAACCCCATGAATCACGTAAAAAATCTTTAAAAAATTAATATACTCAGATTAGGTTCTATAAATAGTACTGTGATGTACAAAACTATACTAAAATGGCTGAAAATAAGGTTTTTTGAAGAAAAAGTGTTGAAAGTAGAGGTACAAGATATTTTAATGGATTCAAATCCATGGAGAGTGAAGTTTGGAACTTTTTATTACTCTTAAATCCATCATACTATCAAATAAATTATTTTAAATGATCCTATTAGTCTCTTCAAAATAACTAGTCTGTAAAAATTCAAGACATTTGATCTAGTCAACTTCTTTGACCAATTTACTGGTGTTGCTTGACAAGGAATTATTTAATGATATGAGGCATTGGTTAATGTATTAATTTAACCATATTTTCATTTTTTGAGGGTTTAATATAGGTTTTTAGAGCCATCAAGTGAGATAAGTTAGACTACTAGGCCTAATTAGCCTAGTAGACCTATTTGGTCAACCAAGTGAAGATGAAATTGGCATTGAAAACTATTGAATGAATTTATATGGAGTTATCATGATTAATTAATAATATTTATGTGGAATTCTCATGAGTTAACTAGTCTCTAATTTCCAATCACATTCATACTTGACATTTTAGTACCAATCATAAGTTAACTAATCTTGAACTAAATGCATGTTTTAAGTATAAAGCATGAAGAAGTCATTAAATTATCTTGATATCATGATAATATGAGTTATTAGACAAATATATGGCATATAATTTTTCAAATGGAGTTTGAATAAATCAAATAGGGCACACCACCTTGTTTTTAATGCTAAAAGGAGTTCATGCAAGGCATCAAACATGAAGAAATATCTTAAGGACCATTTGCTACAAGTTATAACTAAATTTGACTTGAGTTAATGATGAGTTGAATTATTATTCTCTCCTCTATACCAAATTAAATTATTTTCTTTTTATTTTTCTATAAATTAAGGCTTTTAGGCTTAATTTTAGGATTTGTCTCTCAAGAATGATGAAACTTTGCTAAGATTAATCTTTGTAAACCTCTTGAATGAATAAAATGATAGTTTTTAGATTCCTTTATACATGTTTAATGTGATTATTTTAGTTTTATTTACATATGTGGTAGTATTTTCTCCCTTGGAAGGTCTTAATCTCACTTAGTTACTAGTATGTCATATTATGTTGGTCATATATAATGTTTGATGCTGAGTGACTAAGCTAATAGTGGATATATTGACTAGTTAGTGCCTTGAATTATGCCTTAAATCATTTAAATCATGCTTTGATCACTTGATGAAACCTCTATGTGAAATGTTATTGCATAAGAGTCCTTTGAAGCTGTAGAATTTAATGATTTGCATTGCTTTCTAGTGTTGTATGAGTTCAAATTGAGTGGATGAACTAGAAATATAGGTGTATCATAACTAGTATAATAGGATTTACATTTAAATAATCCTTATAACCATTGAAATCCCAAATCAAACTTTAGGTTTAGTAATCTAAACATAGGTGATATATCAGAGGAGCTAGTCTCACAATCTAGATGTCTGGTCTAGCTACATGTATCCCAAATGTTAATCTAGGTTTGAAGCAGATCTGAGTAGTCTACTTCAACAAGGTGCAACTTGGGTTTCTAATAACTGACTATTTTGATATAGTAGTGAAAACATATAAAAATATAAATGAAGACACAAATGATGGTGTGAAAAAAAACCTATGAGGGTGAGATTCATGTTGGGTTCACCATAATATACGCAAAGGGAAATGAAACAAATCTATAAATAAATCCTATCTCAAAGAAGATAAATCCTACATACACTTATGATTATCTATACATTAGATATTCATGTTCATGACTAAGATGGATATGTTAAACCTAGTCAAGGGATCTCTTATCATAATAATAAAAATTATGCAATATCCCTAGCTAGGTCCTATGTTTTCATAATCACAAAAGTAAAATGACAAGAAAAGTAAAAGCCTAATTTAGTGCTCACCAAAGCTTGTGGCACAAAGTCAGGGTAAAAAACATGAAAAATAAACATGCATAGAGGGCATATACTCATGTAAATGTATACAAAATCCTAATACATGGGAGAGAAGTACACACACACACACACACTCTCTCTCTCTATACAAAGGAAGAACAAATTTAGGAACACTTACCTTTGAATACGAACCTGTATAGCCTCAATCTTTCCATTGGATAAGGTGCTTCATAAGAAATTTTTGTGGTATGTAAGGATTGCAAATATTAATAACTTGTAGGTTACATAGCCTATCAATTCATCTAAAAGACTTATCCACAAGACAAGATTCATATGTCCAAATAAAGTATGAAACTTTAAGCTATGTTCCTCATGTAGAATGGTGGATAAGAAGATGTGAGATATAACACTCTTCTTCTTCTCTTCTCTTCCTTTATAAATGATAAAATGAATGTGTTTATATATGTGGATCTAATCCTAATACTTTCCAAAATTTTTGATAACAGGGTCACCCCAGTCAACTTTTTATATTTATTAATAAAAAAATTTAGGTCTTGGTCTAGGTCGGCTAGGGGCTGTCCTAAACACTCAATGATTTTTATAAAATAGAGTATAGGGTCAATGGGGTTTATAGTATAATGTAAACCATTGGAAAATAACTTTAGGATAGTGAAGGGCTAATAAAGGTAGAAAATTACAAGAGGATGGTCCCAAAGAAGAGGCAAAACATAGGGGAATGTTTATAAGAGATGGTTGTGTAGATAACAAGTGGTAGTAAAAGGATAATAATTATGTGAAGCACCAATGGTATACCCACCTCTTTCTCGGTGCACCCCTTAAGGTGTGCACTAAGAGATATTGACATTTGATAGGTTCCCACAAGAGAGAAGGTATCAATAATTGATAAAGTTTAAAAGTATTATGTGTATACATGATCCATTTAAAAGGATGTGATAACCTACAATACCAATATATACACATCTTCATCCCCAAGTAGTGTTAGAACCATTTGAGAAGTTGAGAATAGACTTTTTTTTCCCTTTATATCCTCCATATTAAGCTAAAAAATACCTCTTGGTATGTATAGACTATGTCACTACATGGGATGAGGTACAAGATTTGTCTTTTTCTAAATAAGAAGTGGTAGCATATTTCCTATATTTTAAGATCATGCAATGGTTTGGTACACCTAGAGAGATAGTTTTAGATTAGGGACCATAATTTATGTCTAATATGATCAATCACTTCGTGAAATTCTACCAAGTTAACCATAGTAAATCCTCCCTTTATCATCCAAAGTCTAATGGTCAAGTAAAAGTTACCAACAATGAACTAGAGAATATTATAACCAAGATAATCAAAAAATGTAGAAAAATTTGGGCATCCAAAGTACTAGAATCAGTATGGGCCTAAAAAAATACTTGGAATGAAACAATTACATTTCTACCTTATGAATTAATGTATGGTAATAAACCTTTACTCTCTATTGAGTTTCAATTACATATTTTGAAAATAAAAATGGAAGTAGGCATTTATTCAGATAAGGCACATCAAGACAAGATCCTCCAACTAAATGAGCTTGATGAGATGAAAAAAGAGGTTATAATAGATATAAATGATGTAACACCAGATAAAAGTGTGGCATGATTCCCACATCAAAGATAGAAAATTTTAAGAAGGGGACTGGGGTATTTTGTTTGACTCCAAATTTCATCAATTCAAAGGAAAATTGAGAACAAGATGGCTAGGCCCATACCAAATAGAAAGAATATTTGATAATAGATCAGTATAACTGCTGCCAATAGATGGGAATCATAATACTTTGTTGGTCAATGGGCATAGACTCAAACTGTAACATAAGACTATCAAGAAGGAGGATTTTGTTCAAAACATAAAAAATAAAGGTGTTTTCATAGAAGAACCTTGTTCTTCCATAATAGAAACTCCTTGATGGTATAATTTTCAAAAAGACTATGGGGACCACTCCTTGGTTTCCTTTTATATATATATATATAAATATAAATATATATATATATATATATATATATATATATATATATATATATATATATATATATATATATATATATATATATATTATAATAATGAAAATAATAAATGAAAAAAAAAATGTTTCAATAGTGAAAAACCTTTTTAGGACATTATTTACAATGTTGATCCAAAGACCTATTTGTTGGCTAATCATGCATTGAATAAAGATCCTTGAATTGAAAATCAATAATGGCTAGTCAAGGGAAACACAAAAAAAACAACAAAAAAATATAATCAAATTTTTATCAATTTGTTCCAAGTAATAATTTCACAATTGTGTTCATTTGTACACATTTCTTAAGACTAACTCATGCATTTTTCCACATTTAAAATCAATGGCAAGAAAAGAGAAAAGACTATGAGTATGATTAGGTAAGCTGAGCATTATATATATATACACATTAGGTTGGTATAAATTATTTTCATTCATGCATATTCACCATGAGGAGGTTATTTGAGTAACTTTAGACTAGGGATGTCTTGCCAACCATCAAAAT
The DNA here is from genome assembly GCA_037957365.1 of Torreya grandis. Lineage (NCBI taxonomy): Eukaryota > Viridiplantae > Streptophyta > Pinopsida > Cupressales > Taxaceae > Torreya > Torreya grandis. The sequence goes on along the minus strand of JARHVA010003036.1, from coordinate 1,176,080 downwards.
AATGGTCATGACAATAACACTTAGTGACATGGAAAAATAATAAGTAAAAAAAAGAGAGAAAAGATGTCATATAAAATTTATCCACATGAACAAACTATATACTGACCCAATATGTAGCACTCCAAATCATAATGAAATGGTAGTCATTGCACATGTCTAATCTATGTGGGAAAATATCAAATATTTTCTAAGTCAGTTTTCATTAAATTCACCCATGTTGAATCATCATTGTTATGGACTGAGTCGGTAACTATTAATAAAATATTCATAGATATACCATTTTTTACTCTTTATTTTCACTATGAGGTATGTTTCCATTACCAATATTATTATCACTTGTTAGACTAATTTTTGCTTCCAAAGAATCTATATAGCCACCATGGGATAGAAAAAGAGGTCTAAAACAGACTCTATAGAAGGGTTAATGAAATATGATATCTCCATATCCATATTTGAGTAATCTAGATGGTTCCCTTTTGTACATAAATTCCAAGGATATGAAGAAATTTTGTTTAAGGAGTTTTTTGTGCACTTTAAAGAAGGATCCACCATAGTTCAAGGTATCAAAATTTTTGTTTCTAGTAGAATAATCAATGAAATCTCAAGAATCACTGAATAAGGCAAAAGGTTATAGGGAAGAACCATTTTTTATGATTTGATTACAAAATTTAATGTTAATGAAAAACTATCTATAGCATTCATACATTATTACCAAGAAAATTCCAAAGGTATTAGCAGGGAAAACCTATCATAACCCTAGAGGTTTATTGCCTTTTAGGTCTTGAAATACTTATTGTTTGAAAGACAATGTAGTGTTATGGGTTGTGAATACATAAATAAAATCATTCACCTTAAATATGGACAAAAAAAGACCTAACATAGACTCAACCTACCATTATACTTTTATGAAGCCATTTAGGTTTTGGATACTAATAACTCAACTCCAACTTGCCACCATGGCCTCATTCATTTAATTATACAACATCATTTTCTACAACAAAGTCAAACAACATGGAAGACATTTTAGGGATCTAGATCCAATCAAATTTATCACCTCATCCAAAAGCTTCTAAAGAAGCACCAGGTCCCAAAACAAAAAGCATAGGCTTCCTCTTATAAGGTAAGGGTTTCATCTACTAAAAGGAGATAGAATATATCGCATGCCATAATTATGGTTGAATAGTGTTTTCAACAAACTCTAGCTAAGATAAAATTAATAACTAGAGATTCATAGTCTAATTTAACCCTTGAGGATATATAAATTCCTTTAAGAATCACAACACAAACACCTAAAGCATATGGTGATCCACAATCACAAGCAAAGAAGGGTACTCTTTTGAAGGAACCCAATTCTCTTGTGCAGAATAAAAAGAGATGAAGAAATTTGATAATATCATATGATGATGAGGAGATAGAGGTTGTTGAAACCCTTGATATCCTATGTCAAAATCCTCCTTTTTCTCTACCAACAATAATGGACACAACAACATTATAATAAGAGCCATTTACAACAATAATTCCTAAATAAGTATAAAAAGTTCATATTGAGAAAGACATTGAGGAATAAAACATACAAGGAGAATAAATCATAGTACAAAAAGCATCAGCATCTCCCTCCTCTCCAACTCATGACATTAGACCTGTACTAGACAAAGTAAAGGCCTTTATGGTATATGAGGAAGAAAATATTCTAATACTACAATATATCCAAAACTACAACTTACTCTTGCACTATTTATAACTAAGGCCATCATAAGATAACAAGCCATAAATATTATTGACCTCCTAACCCAATTATTATGTATGTACTTTCTTAATTCTTCCTTAACTCAAGGTTTAGTCAGTTTTAAGAATAAGGCTCTCGACCATATAAATGAAATCAATATTCTTGACAAAAAAATTACTCAATCTTATGTTTATATGGTAGACTCCTAGATATATACCACTGAGTTGGAATATTAAAATTTGTTTATAAAACATCAACATTATAACTCTTAACAATAAACCTTGATGCTCCAATAACAACTTTTTAAGCAAGCTTCATTTGCCTTCAAACTTTTAATTGGATAGGTTTTCTAGACCATTGTCTCCCATTCTAATTATTTAGATAAATAAAATCAAGTTTTTTTGATTTCAAAGAACTCAAGAAACAAAAACAAACTTTAGAAAAATAAAAATAGACATAAAGGGAAGACTTAGAGAAGTAAAAGTAACACATCCAGAAAGTTGAAGTTAATCTCTAGGATATATATCAAATAGGAGAATGTATTTCAGCCTATAGAGCTCCTTCCCCTTCTTAAAATTTTTATCTAAATGAAAAATTTTATAGGTGTAATTTTCTCTGAATATCATGTGATCTACCCTACAATATTGAGGATTCCCCTATGTTTCTAAGCATTTTCAATATTTTACCCTAGATTAACAATATTTATTATGTGAATTATACTTATACAACATGATATTATGGGATTGCAACAAATTCATGAGTAATTTATATGTGGGAGAAATATATTTGAGATCCCTTCTTGCCACCTATAAAAATCAACTGGCATAGAAAACTAGGCATGATGATTATGTTGAAAAATTGAAGACCATAAGACTATACATTAGACTTACTTTTCTTAGTGTGAGAATGTTATTAGTTAACTTCAAATATTCTTATTTTCTAAATCAAAACATCAAGGATCATTATATTCAATTTTATTATGATTGTATTATTTATTTTGATTTATTTACCAAAAAAAATTGATACCATATTTACAACTAGTATCATGCATTAGGATACAATGACAATCCCACTAAAAATAAGGGATGCCATGTCTCCATCTAATTTAAGATGGAGCCTCCTGAGAGTGCAACTAATAATGGATATGAATTTTTATGTCCTCAACTCAAGATGAGAACACATGTGGATAGGTATGATATTTAGACCATCACTCTTCCTTATTCCTATTTTACCCTAGCATAGATGAGTTCCTCAAGTATATGATTAGTTTTATATTTGTAAATAGATGGTGAATACTTTATAATGGTTTCACCAATACATAGGATAACCATTAGGCTGATGAATTCAATGTGCATGACCTCAGTCGGCACTTAGAAGACATAATTCATAGTTATGAGGGGAAAAGTATATGAGTTTAAAAGGGACTTAAAAAAGGTAAAGTGTGTGGGAAATAATGAGCCCAAAGTATGACTCATGTTTAACATTAGTTTCCTTCATTTTCCCTCAATTACCTCTCTTCTATATTGAACATTGCAAGGATATTAGGCATGTATTTAATCTTAATGTAGTAAATAGATGTTCTGTCTTAATGAAACCAAAGTATAATTTAATTATTCTATCACTTTATTATAACTCTTTCATGTTTAGTTTCCCAATTTTTTGTATATATAAACAATCCACTATAGACTCTACCTAAATTGCTATGGACTTTACCATAAATTCTATGTACTCTATCAAAATTGCTATAGACTCTGCTATAATTGCTGCATGCTCTTTCATTCTAGATCCTGAACCTACAACATTGAATATATATATAATTTTATATTTTTTCTAAATACTTGAAAAACATTTTGGTCAATTTCTATTTATACTATAAATAGTTATCTAAAAATAGATTTCCTATATTTCAATCATTGTATATATATCAATAGTATTTTATAGACAATCAACCTAATAGATCTAAAAAGGTATTATTAGTATATTCTTAATGGGTTTTGTAATGGGTGGTTCTTTCTATTGTAACCATCAATTGACTATCTTAAGATATATTATAATTAGGAGATTTGTCCTATTAGAAAAAGATTAATTACTAAGATCTAGGGATATATAGTTATAAAATTTTATATAAGAAGATCTCTATGTCTTAGAAGAGAGTTGATTTATTGAATTATTCAGTTGATATTTTAATATAGTAATAAAAGTGAAGTTATATTTATGTATTTCACTTTGATCAATTAATGAGGATATCTGTGAAGAACCTAATAAAACTAATACACAAATAATTAAAAATATTGAATATATATTATATTGTATTCCTTTTAGGGAAGGAATCAATCTATAAATCACTTGCCACTTCAAGGGGGATACATCTTTATCAGAGTAATATTCTAATTGATTGATATTTTCTTTGATGTATTACAGTGACCTATGCCCCTCTATTTATACTATTCTAATCTATCCCTTTTTACCATTTTATGCATGTGGTATTATTATTATTATTATTATTATTATTATTATTATTATTATTATTATTATTATTATTATTATTATTATTATTATTATTCACTACTATTCATTATACTACTATTCTATCCCATAATATACAATATATACCCCTATATAGGTTTATTACATTCCATCCCCTTGACATGTTTCATCTTTAAAATATGTAAAGAATTACATATCAAAAATATGTAGAAGACCAGATGTAGGCATGTCCATGCATTATTTTATACTTTCACATTTTCTTGTTGTGCTTGGAGATGAGCAGATAAATTAACAATGTGAAATGAAGTACTATAACATGAGGTTGAAGTGTATAAAGATCTATCGATGGAATAAACTTAGTTTAAAACATGTTAATCGAGAGGGTATACTTTAGAATTTGAATGTTAGTGTTCATCACCTTAATACAAGAATAAGGAGGATCAAAATAATCTACTTGGTGAGCCAATGGAGGATACATGTCACCCCCCCTTAGTAATGTTCTTTTCACATATTATTTTTAGAGTGGCCAACCCGAAAAAAGAATACATAATTTTTTTTGAAGCATTAGTGACCAGCATGGGCTCATCAGTGACATGATCATATGATTTAGATGTTAGCATTGGCACTTTAGGTGTTAGTTTGGGATCTTCAATTGTCAGCTTTGGTGCATCCACATGTGAATCAATCTTAAACAAGTGATGGAAACCAACATACCAAGACCGACAAGAATCCTCTAATTCAATCCATATAGTTATTTCCATCTCAGATTCTTCAACTATAGGAAATAAATACTTATGCCATTCATTATAGTTATGCCCAAAATCTAACCATGCATTAATTTCCTCTCCATAATATGTGGCTATATGGAATTGAACCTTAGATCTATCTAAAATAACATGCATATTATTGCAAAATTTATCTATATGATTGTTTAATTTATGTATTTCTCCATATGAAATCTCTATGAAAATTATTTTTTGTTTTAACAAATAATAATTAGTAAAACTATGATAAATTATACAATAATTAATGAAATCTAAAATTTGAATTTTTTTAGAAAGCTAGAATAGAGGCTCACCAAACTGAGAAATTGTTTGGCTCAATTATCTATTGTGTGAGAGTAATTTTAATAAGAGTTGGGTGTTTTGGAGGACAAAACACACAAATTTTCACTTCTTAGACTTTTTTCATGAAGCTCCCAAATTTGTCTACAGTAAAATCACTCACCATAATACCTTAATAATTCTAAAAAATTATAATCCCAAATTCATCTTCCTAAAAAATATTCTCTCAAACTCAATTTTAGATTAATCTCACACATAAACCCAAACCATAAAATGAATCTAAATCTTCTCATAATTTTTATCCACTTTCTAATCACTAAGATCTCATTAAAGCAAGGTGAGAACAAATTGTGAATAAAACTACAAATTTCTATTTTCACAACCTACTACTAAAATAAAAAAATAGATAGAAATGACCCTCTAAAGAGATATGATACCAAATATTCAGAACCTAATATCTCAAATACACATAAGTACTAAATATATATTACTATATTATTCCTATTATGGAAGGAATCACTCTGAATCACTTGCCACTTTGAGGGGGATACCTCTTTAAGAGTAATTCTCAATTACAAAGGAATCACTCTGAATCACTTGCCACTTTAAGGGGGATACCTCTTTAAGAGTAATGCTCAATTACAATAATTATTCTTAGTTGTATTAAAATGGACTATGTCCCTTTATTTATACTATCTTAATCTACCCAAATCCTTATTCTTATACATGTGGTATTAAACTACTATTCCTTATTATTCACTATTCTACTTTTTATGCTACTAATTTACCCCTCCCTAGGTATATCACATTAAATCCCCCTTAAAAAAAATTCACCCTAAAAAAGTGATAAGAAATAGGAGTATGACCAAATGAAGGCCTGACCATACATATTAAAATAGGTTGAAGCCTAGATGGAATCCATGCCATGCAGTCTTTTCTACTTCCAATTCTTTCACCTAGACTAGGATAGGAGTAGGCAGATTAACATTATGAAATAAAGAAAAATAATAGGAGGGTTAAGTTCACAAATAGTGATGGAATAACCTCATCTTGAAACAAAAGGCTATAGTCAATCATTTAAAGTTGAAACATGATAATTATCACCTCAAATCTAGATCAAGGGTACTCAAAATAGCTAATCTAGTGAGCCAATAGAGGATACATGCCATCCCTATTAGCATTATCCTTTGAATGAGTTAAAGGCTTAGTTACCTATTTAGGCTCTATAGTGGCTAGCTTGGGTATGTTAGTTTCTTGAATGGGCTTGTTGGTGGCTTGGTTAAACACTGCTATTACTTGCATGGGATCTTTAAGTGACTTTTTGGGATCTTATATTGTCTATTTTGGCTTGTCAAGTGCTTGCTCTAATGATTTGGGTTATTAATTAGGTATTGGTTTTGCTATATTAGGTTCCTTGGGAGCTAGATGGGGTACTTCTAGGGTAGGAATGGGTACTTTTATTGCCTGCTTGCTCAGGCATTGATATTGGGTAAGGATGTGAGACCAAAAACCAAGGTACCTCACCATGATCATAGTGGATGTGATATTTAGTAGTCTTAGATAAGCCAATAGATTCCATCAAGTTTTGATGTTGCCAAATTATAATCTCTTCTTGAAGTTTCTCAAGGAGTCCATTGATGAAACAAGTTGTGAGGAAATCCTTAGATAATCCTATAGATTGAGTGGTGAGTTTAGAAAATTATATGTGATACTCCTACACTATGCTAGTTTGATGAAGCTAAGTTAAAGCATTGGTGAGATTAGATCTAGAGAAAATGGTAATCCCCATGACAACTAAAGGAGTGGATGTTGGCTTCAAAAAAAAATGCATCCTTACATAAAGACTATCATTGATTGTTTTTTTTTACACAGTAGTAGTTACTAAAACTATGATAACTTTTGTAATACTAAATTAAATCAAAAAATTCAAAATAATTTATAAAGATGACATAAATATGAATAAAAATTATAAATGGTTTGGTATTATGTTTGAGTGTTGTACAGATGTATACAAAAGATAAGTTAGATTTTTGGATGAAGAAACAAAATTCTGCACTTTGCAATTATAGATTTTGGATTTAAATCGTAACTTGATTCACAAAAATTGCACATTAATAATTATAATATCTCACTTGTATCTTAAAAAATACATCTCTCAACCTATAAAAATACAATCACTCACAATCTACTCTAAAAAATCTTACACAAATGTTAGATCACTCTTATACACAACCCTTCCTGCAACTCTCCAAATTGATGTTTCTACCCAAACTATGAAATTAAAATAAATATCTTTCCTAAAATATAAATAATTTATATCCACTTTATGATCACCAGATCCCATTAAGGCAAGGTGAGAGCATATAGTTCATATAATTACAAACTCTTGCATAAACTCTTACTAAAATAAAATAAAATAATTTAGAAATGGCCCTAGAAAGAGCTCGTTAATAATATAATACAACTAATACACAAATAACTAAAAATACTGAATATATATTATATTTTATTAATTTTAGGGAAGGAATCACTCCAAAAATTTCTTTCTAATTTTATGGGGGTACCTTCTTATTAGAGTAATACTCTAATTGATTGATATTTGCTTGGATGTATTACAATGACCTATACCCCTCTATTTATACCATTCTACTATATCTCACTCTTCCAGTCTATGCATGTGGGATTATTATTAATATTTACTAATATTCATTCTAGTACTATTCTACCCCTAATACATAATATATACCCTTATATAGGTATATTACATGAAAGAGCCCATGCCAACAACAAAAACGTCCACACTAAAAATAAAAGAGCCCATGTTTGAAAGCAACAATCTAGCATATTTGATGCATTATTTGGTGGGGTTAGCTACTAAAAACATAATTTGTTGAAATAAAAAATCTAAGGGGGATGGAATGTATCCTCCATTGGCTCACCAAGATGACTATTTTGAGCACCCATGTTCTACCTTCAGATAGATGATCATCAAGATTCAAATTTTAGCGATTGAATATAACCTCCTAACTAAAATGCTTCCAAATAAGTTTATTACACACATTGATATCTCTACACTTCTACCAAAGATTAGAGTAATCAATTTCATGATGTTGATGTACATATTCAAGCACAAAAGGAATAAGTGGAAGCAAAAAATAATGTATGGACATGCCTCCATCTGGTCTTGTACATACTTTTGATATGTAATTCTTTGCATGTTTTGAGGATGAAACATGTTAAGGAGGATGGAATGCAATACCCATATATAAAGGTATATATTGTATATTTGTGGTATAATAGTAGTGTAATTAATAATAGTGAATAATAATAAATAATAAGGAATAGTAATAGTAATCCCACATACATAGAATGGAAGAGTGGGATATAGTATAGTAGTATAAATAGAGGACATATTCCTTTGTAATCCATCCAAGAAAATGTAACGATCAAGAGTTAAATACTTTGATAAGGAGGTATCCCCCTTAAAGTGATAAGCGATTATGGAGTTATTACTTCCCACCAAAAAAGAATATTATATTTATATGTCAATATAGTTAGTATTTAATTTGTATAAGTATAGAGGTCTTAACAATATGTAATTTTTTCAAGTATTATGTTTATTTACATTCCTATTCCCAAGGCAATCAAGAGCCCACTCTCCTCAAGAATCAAGAACATGTTTTTTAAGGTATTTTATATTTTTAGTGTGTTTACAATTTTAAGTGTATTTCAATCTTAAAACCTATAGGGAATTACCTCTAAGCACTCAAATTAAATTCAATTTTATAAAGTAGTGTGTTTTCCTTTTGGTAATGTGCTTATCTTTCAACAACATGATTAGATTTTAATAATGTGTTTATCTTTCAGTAGTGTGTTTCATTTCATGAAGTTAGATCTATTTCATTTATAACATAAAATGTTTTAATTATGTATGTGTGCTTCCTTATTGCATAAGCAAGTATTTTTGGATCATATTAGATTAATATGAAACACTTAGAATATCAACACCCCTCAAACCATTTCTGTATCCTACAACCCTAAACCTTATTGGAGATAGCTTTGGACACCACCCCTAGTTTTAATTATATTAATAGAAAACTTAATTAAATGAAGGATATATGACACCCATCATAACCAATGTTAGTTTTGGCCTAAAAAAATGGATGGTTATTTCATGAATGAAGTCAAAATAAATTTAATGGCCCAAAAATATGATTGAATAGATTTTGGACATTTCCAAGGGGTGAAGGAAGTTGAAGAGACACTAATGAAGGCAAAGAAAGGTAAAAAATTATTAGAATTGGGGGAAGAGGATTGATTTTTGAAGAGAGAAACAAATAAAAGATAATTATAAGGAATAAAAAGGGGATTTGAAGGTGAACCTGTCTATTAGAGACTATGTATGAAAATTCTTCTTCATGTTTATGCTTTAATAAGTCTATAATGTCGAGAGAGAGAGAGAGAGAGAGAGAGAGAGAGAGAGAGAGAGAGAGAGAGAGAGAGAGAGAGCACATTCCTTTATAATGTTTTGACATTTAAATCAGTGAAGATGTGTATATGAATTCAAGTCCATCATGTTTTTTCAAATGTGTCCATGGGAGGGTTTAAGTGTTATATCCATGCATCATAAAGGTAGAGGCATTCCTTAAGTGGAACCCATCTCTTGTGCTTGCATCATGGTTTCTACTCTATCTTTATAAAGTCTTGATAGGTAAGAACATTCTATCAATTTAGAGGAGAATATATCATCAAGGCCATTATAATCAAGGAGGTGTCCATTAAAAATAAATCTTAAGTGCCCATATGTTTCCCAATTCTATTTGTTTTGAGATGAATTGAGCATCCACATACATTACAATTAAGAGAAAATCACACTTTGATCCCACAATGGAGAAGGTTAATGGTACTTAAGTGTTGTAATTATCATGTGTTTCTTGCTTCCCTTCATTTTATTGTTACTCTGTCTTGGAGTTGGGTTTATTTTAATTATGATTTATTTGAATTTGATTTCCTAGATTTCTTATATTCTAAGATTACGCTTACCTTCTGGCATGTCCAATAAGTATTTCACCCATATTTCACATTATAGGTGTATTTAAGAGGTTAATTTAGTGATTTTAGTTATTTTTATTATGTACTTATGTTTAATATTTTCTTTGGAATATTTTATTTGTAGATACAAGTCCATTTTTTGAGTTTACAAGGTTGTTGTTTATAAACTTGTAAAACATCATATTCATTCAAAAGTTTGACCTTTTTTTGCTTTTCCACCACTTTTTGTTTTTTTATTTGGATAATGTCTTAGGTTGACTTGATATTTAAAATTTCAAAAACTTCTAATAATTTTTTCCAGGCTGTTAGTCCAAGATAAACAAATAAAACTAGTAAAAATTTAATTTTATTTGTTTCTAATCTATTCTCTTCTATTTTTTCTTTTAGACTAACATTTATAATTTGGTTTTAATATTCTCATCATCCCAATAAATTATTTCATCATTTATTTTACATATTAATTATCCCATATTTAAATTTAGTGCTAATTAATCATTTCCATTTTAAGCATTTTATTTCAAGTACTTTATTTATTTGTGTTGTACCATCTATGTATGCTCTTTCTTTAGTGCCACACTAGTGACAATATGAATAAATCATAAAAAAACATTTAAAGTTTGTGTTTCCCAAGTTGGTTTATGTGTATGATCTTCTCTTTTCATCATGTTGGTGATGATACATGTAAATCAAAAAATATAAAATACCTATTTTATTTTATTTTCTTAGGGGCTCTATTGATCATGGATTTCACCACCATGTGGTAGGAAAAACTCTAATTCATTGCACATAAATTGGAGTAAAGTTCAAAATGACTACATATCCCTTGACCTCATTTAATGAAAGGTATTTATAATATTCTCCTTAGATAATATGATGAAAACCTTAATCGTAGGTGAGCCAATTTTACATTGAAATTTAATGCATCAATTAGTGGTTAACACTAAGAAGATACATTCCATGCACCATTTGAAACTAGTCTTAGTGGGATATGGGAATATGGAAATATCCTCCATACATATTTCCTTTAAATATTATACCATAGATAAGAGTATGGATAATCAAGTGACATAGAAAGCCTAAAAGTTTCTCAAAACCTAATTTAGATTTTCTCCTTTATTGTGCAATGCATGAGTGTTTAGAGTAGGAAATTATGTGTTTTTATTCCTTGTAAAAGCCATGTGTTGAAATAATTTATGATTGAAACCATAATTTTATAGTGTTTAAACTAACTTAAAATTATATCTAAATCTTAAAAAATCAATAAATTTCCAAAACTTAAAACTCAAAAAAAAACTTGTTATCGATCGCATTATTTTCTAGTCATTTGGTCATTTATATTTTGATTTTGAGTTAATACATTTTAATTAATGTATCCTATCATAAGATAAATTTCTTTTTAAAATAACCCTAGATTAATAGAATATCCTTTTTTCAATATCCCTTTTGACTTTAACAATCAAGAATGTCAATAACATCATGTTGAAATCCATGATATCCATGACAATGTTTAAGAAGAACCTTACTCAAAGGATTAAAAACCTAGACCCATTTTAACCCATTAAAAATTATTAAATACATAATGTCCAAAAATAATGAGGTTTCTATATAAGCTTTAAGTTTAGGGTCTAAAATTCTTCCTAATTTTGAAGCCCAAAATTTACATCACTTGCTTGCTAGGATGGAAACAACATCCCGCATCTAATATTGATCTACATCAACAATTTATTTAGAGACTATAAATTTTTTCATAGATTCATCAAATTCTAAATCATATATCTCCACAGATAAATAAAAAAATATTATCAATGAATAATCATCCCAACTAAGCAATGGGTTCTCTAGAGAATCTCATGTTCAACATCTAAATTATGAGATTTCCAATATTCAATCCAAAAAATCAAATAATAAATTGGCCCATAAAGTTATTAATCCAAAACCAAATTTGTATTTGTATTCTAATTCATTCTCATTTATCAATCCAAATCATAATTTATATAAGCATTCAAATTGACCAACCATTCATCTAACAAATCAGCATTTGAGTTTGAATTTTCATTTAACCTCACCCACTCATCAATCCAATAAATCCAAACATGAATTTGAATATTTATTCAAATTCACTAATAAACATAAAAATATGAGCTCGAATCCATATTTAAGTTCACCAATCAATTAGAATATAAACTTGAATCCATATTCAAGTCCACTAATCAATCATTCCAATCAAAAATAAAATTTGAACTAGAATCCATATTCAAGTTCACCAATCAATCAAAATCTAAACTTGAATCATTATTAAAGTTTACTAATCATACAATCCAATAAAAATCAACATCCAAACTTGAATACTTACTCAAGATCACTAATCAACCGACATCCAAATTTTATTTAAGAACAAATTCAAATCAATTTTCACATTTTGATACAAGTTATTTTACCAATAAAAATTATTTCCTGAATTAAAATCCATGTACAAATTAAAATACAAACATAAATCTCAATCAATTGATTTGTTCATCCTCCAATCCTTTTATCAATAAAACTCCATTTCAAAATTCCAATGTTATACCAAATCCATTCATGGGTCAAACATCCCACACTTTTACCATATTATTAAAAAACAATCAACTCTCTTCACACTTTACTCATGAGTTGAAAAACATGTAAGATAAAATCCAAGGCTTACAAGATGGTAATTTTTATAAACAAAAATAATTCAAATTTGAGGAAAATTTTCCAAATCTATTTGACATTAACAATATGATCACACCTTTTAGCACACATTTTTGACTTCTTAAGTATGATAAATACAAAGGTAAGGGATATCCTAGGGAACATCTCAAATATTTTTATATGTCATGCACATATATTATGTATAATAATGAATACCTAGACTCTTTTCATGTAGTCTAGGGGGCTAATCCCTAGAGTGGTTTATTCACTTACACAATGGATCAATAACTACCTTTGAAGACTTATCTAAAAGGTTTATGAATCATTTCTATTATAGTGTTAAATTGGAGTTGACCATTATAGAATTATATAATACCAAAAAATTAAATGGTGAAAGTTTTTCCTTATTCTTATAAATCTGGTGGTCATTAGCAAGTTATTTTCCATGGTCCTCACTTGATAAATAACATATTGCAATCTTCATAGGAAATATTAATACAAAATTTGCACATCAATTACAACTTCATTATCCCAAATCATTTTATGAAATAATAGAAAAGGGATTTGAAATTAAGAATACTTTAATTTCTAGGGGTGTCATTAAAATTTTTAAACAAGACAATACCTCTTCAAATAAAATGAAAAAAGAAAAAAAAATCTTTGCAAATAATTAAAATGTTTTAGGTGATGGTTTAACTGACATGAAATAAGTCCAACATATTCAACCTATCAATAATATCACCATTCCAAGTGGCCACACAAAATAATAAAACCATAAATGAAAATTCATTCCTTAGGGATTATCTTATGATGTGGTCTTTCAAAAATTGGTTGTTGTAAATATGATCATCTTCCCAAGAACAAAACCATTTGAATAAAATGTTCCCAAACCAGATTGGTACTAAGAAAATAAATATTGTGAATACCAAAAGATAAATGTACAATAAAAAAATAGTTTCATGTGGATTGAACATTACATTCAAGACCTCATTGATAATGGGGATGTTGCACTAAAAAATAGGCTTAATAATCTAACAATACCAAATTGGTTATAAACAAAGGCCCATTTCAAAAACATGATCAATGGAATACAAAAAAGGTTAATATCAATCCACAAAACCATAATTTTATCCAAACTAATCACCCTTCGATTATAAATTGAATCACATTTACCATATAGATCATCATGAGATAGACCAACTCTTATAGCGTAGGCAAAACCTATCTCATTTTGCATATACTAGTGAAGTTTAATCCACTAGTCCAAAATATAATTTATCCTTATAGAAATAACAAATTAAACAATCCAATCATGTCTTATCATTTCCATTTTAAGGGTCGTTGTCTACTGGAGAATCAAATATGTCCCAATCTGAGATTTAGTATATGAGGATATGAAAAAATCCTTTTCTAGATCACAATCAGACTTGTCTACTTCTAATTCAAGGTCAAGGAAACCAACCCATTTTATATCAACCCATATTTTAACACCATGGCCTCAATTATAGTTTAGATGAGTCTATCTCAAAATAATCCATTATTGACTAGCAATCTATATTACATACAACACTTAAGACTCCCTATTTATGGGAATTTATTCATCTTAAAACCCTCATTTCTAAGATAAAAATGAAAATGTACTTATGGAGATCACAATATAAGAGACCCTCCTTATGAACACATCCAAAATAAAATTATCATCATACTTAGTATTAAATTCAAGGTCAACATCATTACATAAGTTAGATTCACAATCACTTTCAGCATCAATATCATATACAACATCAACATCATTACCCAATTCAGGTGCACAATCAATTTTAACATCAGTATTATATTCAACATAAAAATAAATACCAAAATTGGAATCAACATCAGCATCAAAATCTCATGGTATTGGATACACACCTCCTATATATTAGATTGAAGATATTAGTGATCATTCCATAATTTTTGAGGTAGTTTACTTTAGCATCAATACAAGTTATCCTAGTAGACTCTATGAGGATTATGCAACCCTTAGTCTTTCCATAAATATAGCTTATCCTTCTCAAATAAACCATCATAACCTTTATCTTGACATCTAATATCCTATACCTGTTAATTGGGATTGAAAGAATCACACATTGCCCTTTCTATTAGATAGTGACATATCAATTTTAGAATTTATGGGGATCTAAGATAGTATCTAGGCACCATAAAAAGTCCTCTAGTGAAACCTTATTTTAGGTACTATGGTATAATCAAGATCAAATTCCTAGTAGTTTAAAATAAAAGTCTTCTAGTGAAACCTTGCTTGAGCCACTATGGTATAATTAAAATAGAAAATACAAGTCTCCTATTGAAACCTTATTTGAGGTGCTTGGGGAAATCATAATAAGAAATTCTAGTCCCTTAGTGAATACATATTTGAGGTGCTATTGGATAATAAAAATCAAAATTATAATGATCAAGAAGGTTATCTTGGTGAAAACCTCTTCAAGGTGTCAATATATAAAATAATTAGTTCTACATCACTTAATGAATCAATAATTGAAATCAATATTGGAATAATCAATAATCTAATAACAATTTAAATTTTAGCAACTCTTAGGCATAACGAGGATAAAAATCCAATGGTCCTTTTACTAAAACTTTAAGAAGTATTTGACCCCAAAACATTTAAAATCATGTGAGAAAAGATGTGTGTGACTAAAAGTCCCAATCCCCCTAGTTATTACAATAATTATACCTCCCTTAACAACCATATCCTTCATCCAAACCTAGTATAATATCATCAAATTATATCCATAACCAAATGCTTATCATACTTACCCTCTATGGCAAAAATCTCTTTCATAGAGGCTATGAAGACACCTTTTTTATTGGATTGAATGAAGTAGAGTAAAAAAAATGAAGATCAAAATGACATCAATGTAGTATATATCAACAAAATCTAGTATACATGCTATTTATAATAGGCATGGGATAGAGATTAGAAAAGGGTTAACATTATGAATCTTGTAACCTACAATAAGTTAAGATGCTAAAAAAATCAAAACTTAAAGCTCAAAAATCAAAATAGAAAGAGAAATAGTTAGTCCAATAGTGAAAAACATGCTTATGTCACCTTGCGAAAGTATTTTGATAAAAACCTAGTTTTTAGCATCAAGTGTAAATAATTATTGGTATGAAATTACTTTGACACTTGGGGGAATTCCCATCCCTTCATCTTATTCAATACATTTTGACCATATATTTCATTCACAAAACATCCATGCTATTTTAATCCTCATCGACATTTACTTCAACCATCATTTTTATCCTTATCCATCTTATCATATCCATCTTCCTATCTTAACCCTGATAAGGAAGTGGAATAATTTTTTAGTCCTATTTTGGTAAACATCTTGGCATACCCTATGTACGGTGCTTGAGTAAGTAGTCACTTAGTTCTCATGTGACATGGTCCTTGTAGATCCCTAACTAATTCTTTATTTTCATCTAACATCATCCTTTCATTATTTACACCTACTTTCATATCCCATTCCAATGCTAGAAAATGTTTTCCATTTGCTAGTGACCACTTGTATGTCTTATTCCAAATATATACATACATACATACATACATATATATATATATATATATAAATATATATATATATATATATATATATATATATATATATATATATATGTCTAAAAAATACCAAAAACATCTAAAACATCAAATAATATCCTAAAAATATAAAAAGTCCAAAATTATGTAACAAGAGATATAAAGCCACCAAATTCATTTTTTTAAAACTTTTCCTAAGTTTGATCAAAATCATTAATGAAATCATTTTAGATTTTTGGGATGTGTCCTCAAATCTACCTTTCTTGGGGAAATTCATCATCCCAACTATCACACATTCTCAATATTATTCATTCTTGATTTCACCCTATTTTGGACTATTAAAGCCAATCCAAGCTCACTAATTTTTCCTTGTTTAGGGAAAGTAAAGCTTGTAGCTTCAAATACATCCCCTTGAATGTATCCTTGTTTGGAATTATCCCATCATATTAGTCAGTTATATTTCCTTATTCACTTATATAAATCCCATTTTTTTAGACACTTATGACATGTTAGTTTGTGGTTAACCTTTGTATTTATGTAAGTATACCATTCCTCATATTTCAGAAACATTTTGTATATAATCCTTCAAGTCACTTATATAAAAATCAAAACACCACTTAATCCAGTGATCCATATCAAAAAATACCTTACATATATCAACTCAAAATTCATCCATCAACTCATCATTTTGAAAGTCATTTTTTGGGTGAGAAATCCACCATCTACTCATCTCTACATTACATTACATCCACACTTTTCATCGATTACCATATTGGGATAACTAAATGTAGCATGATATCCCCAAATGGATTATGTATATGGTGGATTATATAGGAAGTGGCTAGATACATGGGTTATATATGGGTCAGATTGACCACCACCACCACCACCACCCTCCATCTATCCATAACACAACATAAAATTCATCTTTCAACCCGTCATCCATTCATAATAAAACCATAATTTAGACACTCAATTATTGGGTGGAAAATCCTTCATATAATCATCATAACCTTACATTACATCATCACTTTTCATCTTTTACCTAAAGGGAGAACTAAATATGTCCTGACATCCCCAAAAAGATTATGTCCATGGTAGATTATGTAGGTAGCACTTGGAGACACAAGGTTTCCAAGGTCAGTTCAACTATTACCACTAACTACCATCCACATTTTCATAATTTATTGTAACTAGTTATCCATTGCTAAAAATTCCCTCTCATAATGACATCATCCATCAGAGAAGATATTAAATTTTATAATCATATTTATGAACTAAAATCATATAATAATTCCTTGTTATCCTCCTCCCTCCTATGAAGAACTACATTATCCTAATGTATTTTTTAACTATGAATGTAGTGCTCAATTTTTGAGGTTATCTTGGTTACCCACTATCATTAGCTCTTTTAATTAAAAACCTATTTATCCTCCATATCTCTACCATTTCTCAAATACCTTATCCCTTTCAACTTGTCAATCTGTTTTAATCACCCATCCAACTTGTCAATCTCTTTTAACAAGATTATTGACAACCTTCCTTATCCACTTCCCTTACCATCCATAAAATGACCATCTACCATATTTCACTATTCATCTCCTCACTTTTCATTGCATTTATTATCCACAATTCATTTATTACCCCACCTCCCACTTCTTCATCCTCTTATCCCTCTCTCCACTTATTCACATCCCACTCTTCCAGATCTTCATCCTCTTATATCACCATTATAATCTCTAATTTTCCTTGACCTATTTACATACCCTTTTCATCACTCTCCTCTTATTCTACATCCCCCATCATGCCATCCCCTTGCATAACTATACACATTTCTTTTAATTACTCAATCTTACACTACTTCACTTACACCTTCGTAAATTCATCTTCTACACTTCCTCTCACGAGGATTATTGTAGTCAAAACTATGGTTATTTTGAGCATTTCATTCCAAATTTTTATTCTCTTTTGTCTTTCCCATATTAATATTGCATTTTTTAATTCCAAAACTAGTTCATACAATGGTATTTATACTTTTAGAGACCTTCCATAGATGTTTTGAACTAGGTTTCATTGATATCCCTCAATACATCATGAAACCATTCTTAAATCACTTTATGGGCCTCTTTGTGTTTGGTCTTTTGTGAATTATTCATGTCATGTAAATTCATTGTACCCTATACACATAAGTTTAACTCCAAATCTCACACCTTTATTATTCCTTTCATTTATTTTGATAACTTAACTCCTTAACCAATGCTTGAAAATCTATAAATTCACCCACCCTAAATGGGAAAATCCCTTTGTCCTCATCAACAATCACAACAATCCAACATTAGCTCTAGTGAGTTGATTCCATCCATAGGGTCATATGATCCATTCCTAATCATACTTCCATAAAGGGATAAACACATTAACCTAATGTCCAAAGGACTTTGTAGATAGTATTTAGTTATGTGGGGTTTCTAAAATTATCTCAACCATTCGTCCATCTAACACCCTCAGATAAAATACCAAAAAAATAAAAAAAATTATAAACTCTCTAAAAAAATACATTAAAAAAAATTAAAATACCCTTTTCGTTAGTTATTTAACCTATTCCTCCCTTACGAGGATTTCTCATTAGATGGTTCAACATTGTCAAAGATATCACATGCCAAAGGGTTCTACTCTATGCCCCAAAAATAAATTTGTTTACTTTTATGTATTTATTTGATTTATTATTTACCCATATTATGTTATTTTTTACTTAATTACTTGTTCAATGTTTTTATACATCTTTTTTTATTTTTCTTACATAGTTTATATTGTTCTCAACATTTATTTTTATCTTGTCTTTATTATTGATTTGTAAGTCTAGATCATTGTGTGTATTATAAATGGTGTTATTATGAACTTCCATATCATGATGTATTAAATCTTGAACTTGTGATTCTATTAGTCCCTACACATATAACACAATAGACATCATGGTTTTACATACTATTGGTTCATATTGTCATGTGAAATATAAAATAAAGGTTGTTTAATTTACATCAAAAATAATGTTGGATTTTTTTTGGAGCTCCAAACAAAAAATATGACAAGAAACTATCTAACTGATGGAGTCTTCAAGTCATCCATGCATATCCCATTCCATACTTATATTTTCCATCAATAACTCAAATCCATGTTTTCTACTCATGTGATCAATAATCATTAATCCATGCAATTAATTAAATTCTTTGTTTATGATTTCACATCAATCACCTAAATCAATAATCCATAATCATTTCCTAATATTTATATTTAATCTCCCACACCTGTCGATTGTAGCTAATAAAATAAAAAATCCATCCTTTCTCCCATCAGTCTATCCATCCTTTAATCTAATTAGAATGTGCATGAATTAACTCAAGTGGGTCAATAACATCCATTCATACATCACATTAACACCATCGTCCATACAAGTCATCTACTAAATATTTTTACCTTAATTTAATCAAATTAATATACATTATTTTCATTGCTTGTAACTATCCATATTGTACACTTTTATCAAACATTAGACAATTTATATATTTATTTTCACACATTGTAGCTTATTATCATTGGGATATATCATTCCCACATCAAATCCTATGAACCTTTATTCCTTGAGCACCATCCAAGTGTGTAGTCTAAAATGAAGAACTATTATTTTTATAATATATTCTATATCACTTATCCACCAAGGGAAAATCATTTCACACATACTAACTAAAATGTTGTAAACATTTTTATTGAGAATGATATCTCCATTATTGACTATCGTCATTCTCTCCACTCCATCATATTCAATTCAATCATTTTAAGGAATTCATCCACATCCATTCTTCTCACCCAAAAACTCAAGGGGGAATCATTAACTCATTCATATCCACAATGGTTATTTTTTCTCTACTATCATCTACACTCTAATTTGTTCTTTATTCTTTGACATGGCATTTTTTATTCTAGTCACAACACCATTTAAAAGATGGGTAAATATAGGAATGTAAATTCTACTAATTCATATCATAATTAATTTTGATTAAAATAGACACCCTAATCACTATTTATTTCCACTATTCATCTACACTATTCACTTCCACTATTCATCATCATTATTAAATACCACTGTTCATTGTCACTATTTAATTCCACTATTCATCATCACTATTCACATCATATTCCATTAGTTAATTAATCAAAATTAACTAACTAATCCTTCCCTAGTCAAAAATCCTTGGATTTTGAATATCCATAATTTTAAAAAATATAAAAGTCAAATAATCCTCACATCATGACACCATCCTCCACCTTCTTCTCCTTTCCAAAATTCAATGATTCCACATGGTTTATCTATCCCCCATAACCTAATTTAATATTCCATATCCAATCCCACTAATTTCCACTATCTAATTTTATAATCCTAGATTCCCATATGTGTCTCCCACTAATTCATTCTTTGATCCACATGTTTCCATTAACCTTGATTATCTATTTTAATCTAATTTTATAACTCTAGATTCCCACATATGTCCTACATTAATCCTTATTTATATCCATGTCTCCCTTGATTTAAACTAAAAAATAATTTTTAACCTCTACCCTTGGATCTTAATCCAAGATCAATGGTCCTCATCCATTCAAAAAAATTATAAATAGAGGGTTCCTCCTATATCTTTATCAAGTCTTGATAGGTAAAAAATTTATATCAATTTAGAGGATTATATAGCATTAAATACATCATCATCAAGGAGGATTCCATTGAAATTAAATATTAAACACCTACATTCTACTTAATTCCCTTTGTTTTGAGATGAATTGAACACCCACATACATTTCAATAAAGAGAAAATCACACTTTGATCACACAATGGAGAAGGTTACTGGTACTTCGGTGTTGTAAGTATTGTTTATTTTATGTTCTCTTTAATTTTTATATTTCTCTATATTGGATTTAGGTTTACTTTAGCTAGGATTTATTTGAATTTTATTTCATTGATTTGTTATATTCTTAAGTTTACACTTAAAATATTAAAGAGTTATGCTTCTAGTATGTTGATATGTTAGATCCATACTCAACAATTAGTGGGCTTCCAAAGCCACACTATTTAGTAGTTTTGTATCTTATTTTTTTTTACTAATTTATTTAAAAATTGATGTGGCATACCTTGAAATTATTTTGGTTCTTGGTTGATATTTTAAAGTTTAATG
This sequence comes from Torreya grandis, assembly GCA_037957365.1. Taxonomy (NCBI): domain Eukaryota; kingdom Viridiplantae; phylum Streptophyta; class Pinopsida; order Cupressales; family Taxaceae; genus Torreya; species Torreya grandis. The sequence continues at coordinate 1,154,260 of JARHVA010003036.1, read as the reverse complement.
GAACCATATTTTATAGTTTTCCTTCCTGTGGATTTTGAGGCTATTTAGCCATTTATACTTTAAAACATTTATTAAATTTTTGAGCTCATAAATTTCTTAATTATTTTTAGTTTTGGACATAATTTGGTTATTTATCCATTTTCACCTTAATTATTCTTTGGATTATACCGGGATTTTTACCCTTTTGATTTTTTATCCTCTATGGATTGAGTTATCTATTTAGCCAATTTCACTTTACTCCCTTATTGGGTTGCTAACTTTTATTTTCTTAAGTATGTTATTTTGATGAGCCAATTTTTAGTAATTTTTGCCTTCTATGAGTATGGTATTAGTATGTGATTAGTATCTCATTGATCATAACTTATGTGTTACACTTATGAGATTCTATGTAGATAAATTGATAAATTTGGGAGATGTTTTCTTATTTTTTTCTTCTTTAAAAGGTTGTAAGGAAGATGTAAGTCTTAGCCTTTCGGTTATGATATTAAAATATGTGTTCTCCATAATATTTAAATTCATGGATATAGGTTGTGTTGTAATATTGGATGCACCTTGATTGGGTTTATGTGATTAGGGTTTGGGAATTAGGAAGAGTGTCAAATATCATGTTAATGGTTTTTATGATTGGGGTTTGGGAATTGGGATGAGTATCTAAAGTCCTCCTAATGTGTTGAGGTATTAAATAATGGAATTTAGTATAAAATAAAAATTCATCCTAATAATATCTTGTCCTCCTAATGGATTATGCAAATATGGTTTGGGAAAAGGTCATATAATAATCCCAAGTCTTCCTATTATACCTAAGTGAAGGTTTTAGGAATGATGATTAAATATATTAACAATATCCTCATGCGATTTCATTGATTGGAAATCATAATTATTATTCATTTGATGGGTTAAAGACCTATTAAATTAAAATGATCTTATGTGTCTAACCTTATGGGTTTAATGAGGTTGAATTATTTTATCCTCACATTTGGCATAGTAAGAATGGGACAATAAATAAATTAAAAAATAAATTCTCCCATAATATAATATAAATTAAAATATAATAAAATCAAATAAATCCTTACCTTACACTTGAGCATGACACTTAACACATTGTAATACATGTTTTAAATATTAAGTAACAACTGACTATAACTAAATCATATTTAATTATGTGTTATGATGAACTGGAAACTAAATACTTATAAAAAAATACCTTAAATTATACCTTTTAGCATGAGTCATGATACGATAGAGTTAACTTATCTTTGGCCATGGGTATTTAGTGTATTGCATTGCAATCTATGATATATTAGTAAATAGATCTAAGACCATTGACTTAGAGATACTATTGAGTTGAGTTAGGATGAATATTTAAGATTGATATAACATCCTTAAAACCATAATTTTTACTTTTGGTGAATTCTAGGATGAAGTTTGCATAAGGGGAGGGGGATTTGAGGCTACAATTTTTCATAGTGATTGTTTTGTTGGAATTTTTGTTATTGTGCACATGCCCTATTGTGATGTGATCCTTATGATTTTAAGACAATATATTATTATTATTACATTATTCATTACATATTATATTTATATTCTTTATGATGTTAGTTTATTACTTGAGTACTTTTCATATACTAGTTATGAACAATATAACTTTTATTATTGAGATACATAATACATTATTGTATTAGTTGAGCCAATACTGCCTTATCATGTGATTATTGATTTTATATATATATATATATATATATATATATATATATATATATATATATATATATATATATATATATCATGTGGAGATTAAATAATGTGTATTATGAAGATATTCTATATTTAGATATTTTAAGTATGCATTTGTTTATAGATGTAATTGGAGATGTTTACATTCTATAGCTTAGGCTTCCTAGGGTAGTGAAATTTTATGGGTAAAATAATGTCTAGGTGATAGAGGAGGACAAAAAAGGGAATTGAGAATATTAAAATAATATGTGTACCATTGGTATTAGTCATGTATTGGATTTATGAATCCTTTAAATAATAATCTAATCCTAGTGTTACTTTCTAAAACTAGTCTTGAGTTTTGACCCTCTTTGAGCCTCCCAACACCCCCTTGAAACTATTAACACCCCATTAGCACTATTAATTACTTTTTTACAAAGATCTCGGGAGTTCCCATTGACTTTAAATTATATCACATATGTAAAATTTTAAAAAACTTAATTGGTCCCTTAACCAAAACTAGGATGAGAATTTAAACCCATGATTGTAAGTTTATAAATAGTGTTTTAGATGTGGTTGTGTGTCTATTTAAAACTTATTTTGAATAAAAGATGGGGTAAGACATTTTTATAATTATAAAAAGGTTATAGGATAACCTTCATGCACATTTATGATATTGTGTAAGGATAACATTAATGGGTATATGCTTTCCCACGTGGGTGTGTAAGTTGAGTTAATGCTAGAGATGATTATTTTTAGAATGGCCAAAGAAGGGGAGTGGAGAAGTTTCATGTTACTATTAGCCATTGGTTTTGATTTTTTATATAATATAAAGGAAATAATTTCTTTGTATAATACTATTCTCCTTTTCAAATTAAAGAGTTAAAGAGATATTGAAGAAGGAAAGAAGGAACTTATATAATGTGGAGGATAACTTAATTTATGAAGTAATTAGCTTAATTAAAACACTTTTAGAATATTAATTTATGTATATTAAATTTTTATATCTAAGTTAGGATTCCATGTCACCCATATATATTTAGTTTTACTATTTTAAATACAAATATTACTTCCCTTATCACCTTGTGATTTCAAGAGGATGTAATGTCATTTAGACTACCCTTCATTCCTTTTGTTTACCATGGTTGTGCCTATTACCAATATGAGTGTGTTTTATTTACTATTTTTTACTGGAGATGAAAAATATTTACATTTTTATATTTATCCAATTATTTGATTTAAAATCACACCATTATGCTTCCCAAATGCGCTTAGATTGTCTATATGGTTTATGCCTTCATGAGTATGTTTAGGAAAGGAAATAAGTTTGAAGTACTCATACAAAGCTCCCATGCATATGTTTTTAATAAATGAAACACATAATATTTACAATGTCCTCCAAATAAAAGGGATAAGACTTTGGGAAAGGGAGACACTCTAAAGTCCTCCTTCTCCCACCCCATAGTGTTGAGAGTGGAAATTATCATCCATAATGGGTGAGTTTGGAGTTTTGATAATTTTTGAAATTATTTATTATTTAAATATAGATATTATACATTTTAATATGAGTTTTATTATATTGAATAATGTGTAAGCTTGGTTTTTTAAGAAAATGGTTAGTTGATACTCTTAGTTGTACATTATAGTTTAGCTTGTTACATTATGATTAGCCACCTATTTCCTTGCTTATATTATATTACCTTCAACTAATAGTGATGTTTATGCTTAGTTATGGGATTCATAGGCTTAGTGGTTCCTACATAAGTTGATTAATTATTGAAAAATTATGGGATTTGAAATTATCATTGTATTGGCCTAGTAGGTACACTTAGGACCTTGCTTGGAGATTATCTTTCCTTTTATGATTTTGTAAATGTATATGTTTATGAAAACTATTAGTGGATTGTTTAAATAAATTTTTATGTAATACTATAATTTTAACCCATATGAAATATGATAATATGATTTCAATGCAAATATTATGAAATTTCACTCATTATTGTTTTCATGTGTAGTGTTAGATGCAAAGAGGAAAGATGAGTAAATGTAATAAAAATGAAAATTTAAAATCTTTGAATTTTATTTAAAAAATGTGCAGGAATATATTTACTTAATTAATACTACAATGATGATTATTTTTTAATTTTTGATTTTCTCATTCTTCATGTATTTTATTAAGACCAAGAAGGACTAGTTACTTTTAAAAAAAACTAAAGCTCTAAAGTTACCAAAATTTTCCAAATTTAATTTTAATGAAAATTAGGTTTAATGAAGGTCTTGATAACTTTGTAGTATAATATTTTGATTGATGGTATTATTTTTTATGATTTTTTTAAAGGTAAACTACTAAATTTTCCCTAGTTCCCTTTATATTTTACTTAAAATTTGTGAAAATTTTATACAATTAAAATGAGATATAAAAGTGAAAAAATAAATTTTACATAAAATTTTGTAAATTATTTTTATCTATAACAATTTTTTCATCATATTTTAGCTTATGGTTTGGCCTCTATGATTTTATAAAGTTTGGGTTTTATTTAGGGTAATGAGAATTTAGAAAATCTCCTTGGTAGGGCATAAACCCCTTTACATAGGTTATCCCAATAGTTAAGACAATAGTCATCCATATGAATCCACAATGATTGGTTAGTGCCCTATGGGTTGGTATGTTTGTTGGTGATGACCATTGTGGTTAGGTGTGTCAATAATGCAAGTGAACATTATCATATTAGTATTCGTAGTTGTCAAGGCCATGTGGATTTTAATCCATGAAGTCAACCCCCATTGTAGCTCTCTATTAATCAAAAGTGGTAAATAACTATTGACCACCACATAGATAATAGCCAATTAAACTTTAATAGTATAGGCTATTTTTATTTAATATTCTTTGAAAAATTACCTTTTTATAATTTCATGACATGTGCAATTATTTACAACCATGAATTTAATTGTAGAACTAAAAATTATTTTACACAACCATTTGAGGCTAATGGAATAATTTATAGAGCCTAAAAATTCATGGTTTTCAATAGATGGATTATTTTTTGAAGACAAGTCCTTTCTAAATTTTTTGACCTTTGTGACCTCTTAGAAGCCTCTGAATGAGTTGATCGAAACCTTAATTTTATACCTCTACCACATGAATTATAAATGGAAGGCTGAAGCTTATAACTAATTTTTTTTAATGCTTACCATTAATGGTTATGGTGAAGCCTGAAGCTCCCAAATACCTTTTTGACAACTATGGGAGCCTAAAACCATCCATATACATTATGAGAAGATGGGCACATGCAAAAAATACAAACATATTTGTATCAAGATAGATTTTTAAAATTAATTAAAATGGAAAAAAATAAAATAGTAGAGTTTCCATTAATCACATCATTCAAGGGTGAGTAATAAAAATAGGAATGTGTATACATGGGCTAGGATGAACTGAAACTATCATCTTTATATAAATAGATAATGGTTAACATAATTTTAATAAAATAAATCTTATGATAATTGAAAATTGGGTAAGGATAAAATGATTTACATAGATATAGTAGAAGGTTACTAATAATGCTAATGTAAATAGGAAAAGGTTCCAAAGCCCAAGCCTATGTCATAAAGATGTAGCTCTCATGAGACCTCAACAAACATATACTATGGTTTTATAGAAAATTAATATAATAGACTAAACTAAATATTTATTTGAAATAATTTATTTTTATTGGCTACCATGTTCAACTAAATGGGGATACAGGAAACCTAAGTGATTATGGAAACGATAAGTAATCCTATGGTTACACTATTGTATTTAGTTTAGGTAATATTAAATAAGGATACAAATGCATGCGCGCGCACACAGACACACACACACACACATATTTATAAATCAAGAAGTAACATAAAATATACTTAGAAATAAATGAAATCATGTAGGGATATAATATATTTACCTTTGGGTGGATTTGTCAATGCTTCAATCTCCTCCTTAGATCAAGTGAAGTATTGTAAGAGATGTTGTATGGAGATGAATTAAAATGATTGGAGGAAAACCTAATATATCCTCAATTATGAACTTAAAATGACTCCTCTTATTGATATTAATAATACAAGACTCCTCAAGATAAATTTATACACCACTGACTCTCCAAAGATGACTTAGGGAAGAAGTGAGAGCAAAATTAGAGTGAATAATGTGTATATGATATGATATGAATGAAATATGAACCCTCTATAATTTTATACAACACCTAAAACCAATCCAAAACACTAGTTTGATGATATTGAACATGCTAATATAGTTGAAATAAATCATTTGAACACAATGGTATTTGCCTAGTTGATACAATATAAATGTTAGAATATAAGCTTAAAACTATATTAGGTAGGCCGATACAATACATGAAGGGTGAAATAATAGAATAGATGATATTGACCTATCTAATTTCATAAGATATAGGAAATATATCAAATATGTAAATGATATAAACAATAGAGGTAAATGGATATAGACTTAAAATAGGTTAATCTAATAATAATAATGGTGTAATAATGATAGAATAACAACAATTCTTGAAAATCGCCATGACCCTTTCTCACCCCATGCCTAGTGCACCCTTTAAGTCATACACTCATATATATTTATTCTCAATACTATATCATAATATATTTAATTATTAATGATAAAGTGAAAAATATTACATGTATACACATGCCCCACCTAAATCTCATAATGTGTCAAAATATTATAATGTGGGATGATGCTTGTGGATAAAAACATAGAAACACAAAATCATAACTTGAAATTAAATATGGAAAGAACTAAAATTAAATGAAAATTTAAATAGATACCTTAAATTAGTTTTTTGATTATATAAAATGTTATATATGTCACAGGTGATGGAAGGTTCCGAATGAGAATATCAACAGGTAGAGATGAAAAATAAAATAAATTTTTAAAATTTAATTTTTTTCTAATAGCACCTAAGATAGATCTATCTCATTGGGATTCTAATTTTTTTTTAGTTTATTAAAAATACCTACCAAAAGTAAATATATGGGTAAAATATGAGTCTCATGGTAACTATTTGAAATCTTCACAATTTAAAAATTTGAAGATATGATGTAATGTGATGTATGTTTTATTATTTTATAAAAAATGTGAGAAAAATCATGGTAAAAAATAACAAGATCTAATATTATTCAAATGATTTCAAAATAAACTAATTCTTATGATAAAGAAAGTAAAACATTGTACATAAATACAATATTCAATTTAAGAAAATGTAAGAGATAATCAAACAAGAATATGCGTGGAAAATTTAAATATCATGTTGTGTAAGATAATTCCAACCAAATTATACTAAATATGAATAAAAACAGAAAATTATTGTGAGGAAATCTCATTCAAAATATAATACAAGTCAAATAAATTTATATCAAACATAAATAAAGACACAATTGATTATAAATATGCAATCCCAAAATGTAAGACAAGTAAATTCAACCTAACTCAAACATAAGGGGAAAAGTGATTGTACATAAAATGTACTATGTAATAAAAGTGAAATACAATAAAATCAAACAAGAACATGAAGTATAAAAATAAGAAAAAGTCTTGAGTGAGTGAATACTAGACATTAATGCTTGTTTTAAAACATGATTTAAGAAAACACAACCACCTAATGACATGACTATGCTAAATAAGATCGTGTCAAAAAATATGATATAGATTTGTAAGGAAGTCATATTTATAATCCTTAGGTATTAAAATTTGAATCACAAACTAAAAATCTAAGGAGTGACATAAATGATGAAGGTAAATCAACTCTCAAGGCATATAAAAGAGGACATGATAAACTACAAGAGATAAATATTAAAGGTATATAAGAAAGGATATGATGAAATGATGGGTGAAAGGCGACACAAGGATGGTGTATAAATCCTTAGTGGAGATTAGATAATCTAGATAAGTGGACAAGGCTAAGATATTTTGACATCAATGACCTAGGAAAATCTACCTAAGAAGCAAAAAAAAGGGATTAAATGTCTAGTAAAAACATCATCCCATTATGGATATATGAATGGAAAATAAAATTATCTTACCTTCACACATGTTCTCCACTCCTTAGGATCCCTTACAAAGCTATTGGTCTACTGCAAATATTTTGTACTTGTGTGAAAAGATATATAGTAACAAAAATTAGGAATATATAATGAAATAATGATGTAAGGCATCTTATCCCAATCTATTGGCCTACCACACCCCAATGGCCCTGATCTCTATCATGAGGCCAAATGTGGATTTTAAGCTTATAATGTAATAATATATGTGAAAACCAAATATCAGGTCTTTTGGTGTGATGTGAATTTTAATATTATAATTTTCCCTTTTTTTGCATTTTATTATACTATGGATTTGAAATCTTTTATTTTTTTCTAATTTTCCTCCATGTAGACTTGGAAAACAAAAATGTGTGTGACATACATGAATAACACAACATAGCTTATGATTGGATATAAAAAGGAGAATATAAAGACCATGGTGATTAAAATACTCCTAGACTTGTCCCACATGGAAGTATTATTGGTGTAGGTTTTTCACTCTTGCATGTGTTTTTCCTACCCTTCTGTTATTCAACTTGATTACTTAGATATTAGGTCCTTATAGGTATTTATGAGGTCATTATGACATCAATCATGTACTTGTGAGTACATGGGGTCACACAGTGAGTGGATGGGGTCATCCATCCCACTTGGTCGCTTGATTGCCTTGTCCACTCAGGTCACTTTTCCACTATGTTTCCTTAGTGATCTCTCTATCCATAGTGGAGGATCCCATACACTCACCTTGCCTAACTGAGTCATATTACACTCAACTTACCTATTTAAATACATGTGATCTTTTATATTATGTGGTGGAATATGATGGATTTTTGTGTTTATTTGATCTCATTCATTTGAAATATTCTCTAATCCATTATTTCATTTACTAGTAGCTTCATTATGATGTGCACTTTCTTGACTCATGAGATCACTCCATCATGTACATTTATTGATCTGGTGATCCTAGGTATAATTCATATATGGTATTAAAGTGTCAATCCATGTTCATGATTTCTAGTTAGTTGGCTGTTTTCTATTATTTTTATGAAATCCTAAGATTTGATATTGTCTTATCATAGGAATTATTGAGAGAAATATTCAGATTTGTGGGAGTTTTCATCTTTGGTGGAGTATTTTTTTAGATTTGATTCATTGGCTTCCATTATCATCTTTTGTGGATTCTTTGTGACTATGTGGTGCTCTCATTTGACATAATCGTGGCATGAAGATTCTTTTGGTATTTGAACAAATTTAGATACTCCATGAGGGCATCTCATCTTCTAAGGCATTTTTGACTGATCCAAGGCATTTTTGGCTGATCTAAGTCACTTTTGACTAATCTAAGGCATTATTTTATTGATCCAAGGTGTTTTTAATTGATCCGAGACATTTTTGACTATTATAAGGCAATTTTTGACTGATCCAAACCATTTTTGGCTAACTCAAGGGTTTTAAAATGTCAAAAACACATTTTTTGAAATGGGGTGCCATTTTTACCACCCTCAAACTTCATTATTTCAGATCTAGGCATCATTCTTGTTACCTTCAACCAAAACTTAGACTTGGGCACCATTTTTTGCTATTAAATCCTTCAGATTGGGATGCCATTTAGAAAAATACAACCCAATAGTCATTTTGACATCTTACTTACAAGCTTGGTGCTTCATTTGGGGCATGGACTTCTATTATTGGCTTCCTTCTACCTTGAGTTTTTCCCATGGCATGCTCAGCCTTTTCCTTCTCTTTGAAAAAATATAAAAATATTAAATTTATGCCCTAAGTTAAAAATCAACATGTTTTAATGTATTTAAAATAGTTATTTTTTATTATTTTTCCATCAATTGGAATTGTTTCCTTTAAGATGAACATATGAGTGGTAGAAGGATTGGTTAAAGACTTGTAATTGATTTGAAGAGGTCACTAATTTGATTTTAATTCTAATAAGTGGTTGGAAGGCTAGGCCCACTCTAACCATAGATACTTTTTTAAATTTTTAGTGCAAGTTTTATTAAATAGGTCTTACTTATGGGAAATTAATATTGTAATCAATTTTAATTAGTAGCTCAAAATTGAGCATTGCCATTTAAAAAAGTTCATATTTTTCATTTCCAACACATTACTCCCATTTACATTGTAAACCACTCTAAAGTTATAAAGTGCCATATTCAAGGGGGTTACTTATGCTATGGTCCCTACTAATTTCTACATTATACTTCATGAAACAATATTGACACGTGGATGAATTTTTGTCTAAGTATGACATCCCCATTTTGAGTGTGTATTATCCCTCTCCACTCCATCACTAATTTCTTAGTTAAATGCATTCTCAACTATGCCTGATGTTCCATTCATAAATGTGATTTAGGGGTTCATTGTAGTTTATATCATGCAATATTTCATTTCCTTGGTGTTTTTTCATAGTCATGATGAATCAATTTGAGAGAATCTGTAGGATTAAGATTGATTCTACATAAGTGGTCTTTCTAGGGAAAACCAATTATACTTCATGGTGTGTGTACATAAAAAATTCACTCATGGATCAAGACCTTATTCCATTCTTATATGATAGATTCCTACTCCTATTGATGCATGTCATTAAGATGACTGGGCCAACTCTTGTGACTATGTCTATGGTCACTTATTGATACATGTTTTATGGCATTTATACCACCATGTGAAGTACACAAATTATACCTTCATTGTTTGGATCACTCTTCAAAGTCCTTTCAAGGATCCTACTATGTTTTATGCCACACATTCTCCTCCTCATCCTATTGTCTCTTTTGAGAATATTGTACTCTTTCCTCCTACTTCAATTTCCTGTGAAAACACATTCCAGGTGGACAACGCTCTTCAATTTATTGATCTACCACTACAAGATGAGATTTTACTAGACCTTATCCATCATATTGCAGATTTTACATTCATTCCTATACAAGATGTTATTATTATAGATCCATCACATATTTGTACTTCAGAAGGATTTACTGATTTTAGTGAGAGTATACTCATTAAGAGTATCATTGATTCATATGTTCTTATAGACATTCATCTTTTACATATGAGTGCTTCATTTATTGACTAGTTTTCAATTTCAATGGTTCTTGAGATTTGTTCTCCTCTTCCCATGGGTATTATTTCAATGAATATTCTATGCCACTATTCTTCTCTTGATGTAATGATGGTAATTATAAACCCTCTTGTTCTCTCCCCTTCATTTTATGCTTCTTTATTTCTATCTTCTATAGTTAGGATTGTGATTCTTGATCAGACTTTGGCACATTCAAACACTAATAGGAAGACATTTGAGTATTTTACATAGATATACATCTTTATTCCCATGTACATTCCAATCGAGTGGGAATTCAATATTTTTATTGCTCAGGGATGATTTATTCTAAAAGGAAGATGCAACATTTGTTGCAGATGGACCTACCTAAACCTTGTACTTTCCCATGGTGGTGCCTAGTTTTCATCTCTTCCAAAACAAGCTAAAATTTATTTAAAATTTTACCTTAATTTTTAAAGTCTTGAATATTAAATTACCTTTTTTTTAAAAAAAATAGATTGATTTAAGATGAATTCAAATATGCCTTCTTTATTTGTATTGCACTTGTGAGTGCATAGTTGGGTTGGTTAAGCCTTGGCAATATTGTTGGAGAGGTCACTTATTTGATTTTGGTTCCATCACTTGGTTATAAGGCTATGTTTATTTTATCAACCTTAGTTTATTTAAATTCAATGTAAATTTAATTAAAATAGACCATAAATGAGGGGAACTTGATATTCTAATAGCTTTTGATCGATAACTCAGATTCTAGTACCATCTTATTTGAAAGTTAATATTTTTTAATTTTTGATCTATTAGTTCCATTTATATTATAAACACACTAAATTAAAAAGTGCCAAAATTGGGGGGTTCACCATTGAGATTTATGGGGATGTTTTTTTTTAAAAATGTTTCCATAGGTTGTTTAAGTATTTTATGTGCCTAATAAATCCTTCTAGTAGTTGAGACATATAATGTTTTTTTGATGCCAGTCCTTTGAGGTCATGTCAAAAACCAACCTTTATGTTTTAAAACATTCATAAACACTATTTAGATGGAGCTAGTACCTATATTTTATTTTATTAACATTTTCAAATTTAAAGGAGCTAATTTTCAACAAACATCTACTACAGAGAGGGTATCTTTTGGTCAATTTCAAATTCGACTCAGTGGATGCATTTTTGGTTGATTTTAATATCATATATTTTAAGTGTGGTTTGGTCCATTTTGACCATTTCCTTGTTTCACTATATTTTATCTCATTTGATTGGACTCATTTTTGGCATAGTCTAATTCCATTCTGAACATACATTATCCCTCATCCCTCCAACACTAATTGCTCACTTGGACACATTCTCATTTGTGCCTAATGTCCCATTCATGAGTGTGCTTCAAGGGTTCATTACAATATTTTATGTAGTCTTGCATTTCCTTGATGTCTTCTCTTAGTCATTATGACTCCATTTGAGAGACTCTAGAGGAGGGAGATTGAGTCTATGATAGTGGTCCTTCTTGGGGAGACTAATTATGCTTCATGGTGTGTGTACATGGAATGATCATTCATGGATTATGAACTTATTCCATTCTTATAGGGACAAATTCCTACTCCTATTGAACTAGGTCAATATAATGCTTGGACCAACTTGTGTGACTATGTTTATAGCCACTTATTGATACACATTTAATGGGATATACACTACCATGTGGAGCACAAAAAGTGTCACATCATTATTTGGAACACTCTTCAGAGACCTTTTGAGGATCCTACTATGACCTACATCACACTTCCTCTAAGACTATTATACTCTCTCCTCATGATTTTATTTCTTGTGATGATAATACATGGTGGATAGTGCTCTTCCTTATGTCGATCCCCCACTATAAGATGAGATTCTATTAGACCTTAATTGTATCTTTACATATTCCACATCCATTACTGTGTAGATTATTTCTCTTCTAGATCCTTCATAGAATTATATTTCAGAGGACTTTAATAATTTTAGTGAGAGTACACACATTGAGAGTATTGACGACTCATATGTTCATATGGATATTCATCTTGCAGCTTTGAGTGCTTCATTTGTAGACTAGTCTTTAGTTTTAACAGTTGTTGATCCTTACTGTCTTCTTCCTATGGACATTACTTTAGTGAATGTTCCATGCCATTATTCTCTGGATATAATGAGGGAAATTATAAACCCTCTTATTCTCTCCCCTCAATTTTATGCTTCTTCATTGCCATGTTTTATAGTTATTATTGTAATACTTGATCAAACTTTAGCACATTCAAGCATTAATAGGAAGACATTTGAACATTTTCTAGAGATATACATATTTATTCATACATACATTCCACTTGATTGTTAATTCAGTAGCTTTATTGCTTATGTCTTCCTTCTTCCAAAAGTAAGATTCAACATTTGTTGCAAAAGGATCTACTCTATGATTCTCCCACATTCACCATGTAACATTATACACTTACCTTCTCTCTCTTCTTTGTGAAGGCACACATCCTTCAAATTTTATAGGATATTAGGGATCATTTCTATTTAATTGGAGTATGAAATGATTTAGCATCATATTTGGGGTGGAGGGGGGGGGTGGTGTTCTAGCATCTTATCTTCTTATATGTCTCTCATTTTTTTGGGGGAATTTTTTCCCACTAGGGTTTATCCCTTTTGTCCACTTTGTGAGAGATTGATTTGTATTTAGGTACCTGATTAGGCCCTAATTATTAGGACCCAAATTATACTATCTAGCTAAGCTACTCTTAAGGGGGGTTGTTGGTGTAGGTTTTTCACCCTTGTATGGGTGTTTATTATGCTTGTGTTATTCACCTTGATTAGGTGGATATTAGGTCCATATAGGTATTTATGAGGTCATTATGACATTATCATGATGCCATCATGTAATTTGTTAGTGCATGTGGTTAAATAATGAGTATATGGGGTCATCCATCCCACTTGGTCCCCTAAGTGCCTAGTCCACTTGGGTCACTTTTACACTATGTTTCCTTAGTGATCTCTCTACCCATAGTTAAGGATCCCATCGACTCACCTTTTTTGACTAAGTCATCCTACACTCAACCTATGTATTTAAGGGCATGCCATCTTTTGTATCTTGTGGTGGAATATGGTTGAATATTAGGGGTTTTTATGATTATTTTCTCTCAATCCTTTGAAATATTATCTAATGCATGATTTAATTTATTATCATTTTCATTGTGATGTGCACTTTCTTGACTCATGAGATCACTCCATCACATGAATTCATTAATTCAATGATCAGGGCTATAAATCTTATAGGTATGAAATATCAAAATCAACCTACCTATGCCTTAATTAAAAGGAAAAATAGGGGTATATGGGGTTGTGAGATAATCATCCATGTAAATCTAAGGTGATA
>JARHVA010003036.1:1115000-1135000 GCA_037957365.1 Torreya grandis | reverse complement strand
TATTTGATGGTAAAATTAGTTATGTACAATGTGAATTATACATTCTAACAATAAATTGGCTTGTTTTTGTGTGGTTTCAATCATTCAAAATTTTGGGCATGACATAGTTGTTGCATTGCACACTCTTGAAATACATCATCTTATAATATATTTTCATGAGTATAATAACATTATTTGTTTTCATGATTTCCAATAATTATGTCATACTCTTTTGTCATAAAGTATTTGTTTGATTTTTTTATCAAATGTATAACTATGATTCTAAACGAAGCATTGAAAGAGAAAATTATGCATGAAATATTTTTCTCATTGTCTAATTATGAGATTATTTAAATGGATTTAAATTATTTAATTTATAATCACGTTTATAATCTTAATAATAATGTTTAATATAAAATAATTTTATTTCTTTTCACAAGATGATATACAAATCTAATATTAACAACCTTTTTGAGCTAGTAATAATAATTTTGAATGAGATTGGTGGCATGGATTATTTTGTAATTGAAAAAAATATGATACATGTTCAATAATATGTGAAATATATAAAATTAAAGGTAACAAAAATGGCATGTGTGTAAAAATACAAACATAACATTTAATACATATGTTTTCCATTCATTGTATTGCTCATATAATTAATTTTGCATACAAAATAGTTAATAATTTTAGACATGTATAAACAATTAAATTTATTGTTTGTGAGGTGCATGCTTAATAATATTTCAATAATAATTTATTCATGGAGTATAAAATATTTAAATAAGGTCTAAAAATGGGGAAAAAATATTAAATAATTTTATCAATAGATACATGTCATTGTTTCATTTGAAGCACATATTAATGTGGCAAAATTGCAAAAAAGTGGACAAAGTTCACTATTTGATACATTTTTGACTAATAATGAGACATTTAAAATTTTTTGTGGCCTCCTTATCATTTTGGATTAAATACATCATTTAATTAAAATAAGTTTGAGGGGGACTTGTATGTTGAGCTATAGATAATTTTTATCTCAATAAATTTTCTATGTTTATGGGTGTAATTTTTGAGAGTTGTAATAGTTTGATACATATTGGAAATCATAGAAACATTATGAATAAAAATATACATTTGGTATATTTAAGTGTCATCCTATGAAAAATTATTAGACAAAAACATAGTGGTAAGTAACGTAGCAGTAAAAATCTAATATGACAAAAATGTAGTATGATAAAACATCACGAGGATAAAACATAGTGAGGAAAAAATGTATTGGTACTGGTAATGTTGTGAAGATAATACAAATTTCAACTAAAGGTCTAAAATAATGAAATTACATTTTCCTCTATTATTTTGTTTGTGAATTTGGTGCATTACCTTTCAACAATGAAATGTTAACTACTATCACCAAAATGAACTAGACAACAAATAAACATTGTGATAATCACTAAAATGTCTAAATTATGCTCTTCACTACATTTTTGTGACATTACCAATATTTTTACATTTTTCCTAGCTATGTTTTGTCCTCGCGATGTTTTTTTCACACTACATTTTTATCATACTACATTTTTACCACTACATTTTTTACCACTACATTTTTCTGCTATGTTATCACATAAAGCCATTTAAGTGATTATATATGAAAATGTGAAATAACCATTACTTATTTTGAATATTATAAAATAGTAGGATTGATTATTTAATTCTTGGATAGGTTGTAGGATAGATATAATACCTTAATAGAAACACCCAAATAGATGCAATGTAACAAAATGATCAATGAAATGAAGGCTTATAAAAATAACATATAAATTTAACTTAGTATTAATACCTCATTATATTATAAAAACATATTATAGTGTTAATATTAAAATAGTAACTCCCATCCATCTATGAAATAGCTAGTAAACATGCAAATGCTAAATAATTTTTGTATTTTTTATTTATTTGATTTATTTGTATTTTCTTGATTATTTGATTAATTGATATTTTATTTCATATTTGAATTTGTTTTTGTATTTTATTTTAGAGTGTTTGAAAATTCATAAGATATCTAATGAAATCAATATGAGGAAAATAATATTTGAGGAGTGGTAAATGAATAACATTTATTGAATGAAACATTCTATATGTGTGCATTTTAGAATAAAAAAGTATATCATGTTTTTTTATAAGATTGTACTTGTAATATTTAATTGAGAGATATTTTATATTGTGTGGTCTTGTTCTAAATATTTTCCCTCTTTTGAAATGTGAATGAACTTGTCTTCATGATCAAATTTAATTTAATTTAATTGTTCCTTCTATCAATGATCCTCCTATTGATTTGAACTCCAAACACAACATTGTATGCACTTGGATTTGAAATAACATGAAAATTAAGATAACACTCTTCTAAATCAAAATAAAATCTTAATGTGAATGATCCCATACATGTTATATATATATACTAATTTTATCCACAATCATTGATACTTATTTACAAGATAGATAAGAAATGACATAGAATAAAAATTTATATCTTGATAGTCCATAACCTTGATATTTGTAAATTGCTTACCATATATGTGAGAAACGATAATGAGAGGGTCATGGTGTGAGGAAAGATTTGTAATTTCACCCTTTAGAAGCACCTTAAAAACTTTAGAATTTTTAAGTGCTTCTTCAGTTTTGGCCTCTTTTTCATAAATCTTACTTTAAACATGCCTATTTTCTTAACTTGAATTTGATTTACCAATTGCATGTTTTTTAACACTGCCTTTTTAATAAATGACTTTAATAATTGTTCATTTTCATCTTGTACCTTTTATAACTTTAGTTTTTCATCTTGATATTGTTGTAACATTTCTTTCTATATCTTTTTTTTTTGAATATTTTATTTCTCCATTTTTTCCTTTGGAATATTTTCATGTTCTAATTTTGCCTTTTGTACCCATTATGGTTCTTTTTGAACTTTGTGTTTTATAGGATTCACTCATATGTTGAGTGAGTTTTTTGATTGATGTATTTATTATAGGATAACCAATATCAAATTTATTTTATATTTTATTCTTCAAATCCAAAAATCATTTATATGATGCCCATGCATTCAATGATATACACAATAGTATTTTGATCTTCTAATAGGATGCAAAAGAGGTGATTTGATCACTTTGTTTTAACACATTTATCTTATAATTTAACATGAGATTTTATTAGTTATCTTTTTCACTTTTTGAATCAATTATTATAGATGTATATTTCTATACCTTCCCCTCTAGATATGAAGTCTTGTTTGGAATAACATTACTAGATTAATATATACATGTATGATTAATATTATCACATTTTGAATTATGTGCATATGCAATATGATTTTCCAATGATGTGATATTTGTGTTGAAATATTGATTTTAATTTTGAAACTATTTTATTATCCTTGTCATAGTGATAATTTTGTCTTTGAGGGCCTCACAAGTAGAAACCCTAGGTACTTTTGATTGGATATGACTACACACACTATCTAGATGAGATGTAAAAGGTGGATGGGCATAAGGATAGATATTTTTGTTACCTTTATTTGGTAATATAGGATTGTTTGAATATTTTCATTGATGTCAAATTAGTTATAATTAATGTAATGAAAGTCAATAGAATTGTCAATAAAAATATCAATGGAATTGTGAACGAAATTGTCAACAAAAATGTGAAATGTCGATGGAAATGTTAACAAAAATGTTGATGGAAATGTTTATATAAATGTCAATGGTCACATATTTTGGTGAAGAGGTACCTCTTGGATGGGATTCCTTTTTCTGAATATCCTTTTATGGATATTTAAGGTAGATAGAAGTTTGAGAAATATATGGAAGTGGAAGTGTGAGATATGTGAAGATTAATAAAGAAGAGAAGGAAGTAAGTGTGTGGAGAACAAAAAAACATATCATAAAAACACATGAAAATTTGAAGAATAGAATTAATCACTTAAATAATTAAAGAATAAGTATATTTTTGTGGATAAAAAGAAGAGGAAATTGAATTTTCTATCATCTACTGATAAAGCAATAGTAAAAAGGTGGAAAGATTATTTTGGTAAGAGGTCAGTGCCTCAAAGAAAGAGATTGGTGTCTCTGGACAAGTTGGTGATTAGTAATAGGATATTGGCATCTCTAGTAAGTTAGTGTATACTAATTTTTTAAAGATATTATTATTATTATTATATGGATGGATTTGGATGATATTTCCAAGTAGTTATTCATTTGTGGTTTTTCCTGAAAGGGTTTCCATGTAAATCCAATGTCAATCTATGTCATTTTGATTGGAATGATTTGATTGTGGATATTACAATTCATTAAGTAAAAGATTAAATAAACCTAATTCACCCCCTATTAGTATAAGTGTGTTCTTAACAAGGATGGGTTACCTTACCCCTTGGAGTAGTGATAGTATGTACCTATTTATAGGGAAAGTAATTATCACCCTCCTTAGGGTTAAGGTGAGGAAGAGGTTTCTTTTTATCTAATTTAAATATTCCAAATAATAAGATAAGAATAGGAAAAAAGTAACATATTAATGATATTATACACTCCAACAAGATAAGGAAATCATTATGTAATTTGAAACCCTAGGAAAACTAGAGCTTACAATTTTCAACAAATCATAGGTTCACCAAATGTTTAATCCTTGTTGGAATTAAGGGTAAGGGGAATATCGTAATTAAATTAAAATGAATTATTCTAAAGTTAGGCCAATTAAATGAATCTAGGTTTATAATATTATGATAAATATGATGAATATGATATGTTAAATATAGGAAAGTAAAATGCCAAAAATAATTATAATAGTTGAAATACAAAGGAGAAAAGTCATTAAAATTATTCAATGACAAAAAATTAGATATGATAGGTACAGGTGAATAATAGGGCATGCCTATGTTCCATATCGATTTATCATATTTCATAAATTAGATTTCTCTTAGCCAAAACACCACTGTCATGATCTAGACACTACCATCGAGGCTTCTATGATGGTTTTGATGCTTCATTTAGGATAAATATATAAAATATTTTATGTAACATAAAATTTTAATTATTAGGTTTTCAATAATAATTTATAGGTAATCAAATTAGATCACACATATAGGTTCCTAGAATAAGTATTTTGTTCAAAACCCTAGCTCTTGTATCTTGGCATGTCACTCTAAAAAATAAGGGTTAGTATGCTCATGTGAATTGGAGCTGACATAAAACACACCTCTATTAATGAGCACTACATACATAGCCATATAATACAAAAAGGGATTTAAAATAATGTAGTTCTCCCCCTTATGTGTGATTTTTTATTAATAATTGTGTATTATGTTATATGTGAGCGCATGTAGTGATCTATATTATAACATGACAAATAATTATCATGGGTTAATATCTGAATGATTCATACCTGTAAGAAGACAAATCCTATGATGGAATTGTAAATAAGAAAAAAGGGTAGTATATCTTAGATATAAAAGATATTTTAAGTAGTGTAGTGTAAGCTTGAGAGGTGTTTTTTTGGTATGTGATAAATACTGGTTAATTGATAGTGAATTAAATTTTATTTATATTTATACCACAAATTGTGAAGTAATATCATGGGAGGGTTAAGGAAGATAATTATGTCAACACATACATGTCCAAATAGTTAAAATTTGATTGTATGGAAGGCAAGGACACTAACATCATATTTGGGACACTAGCTTCAAAGCTAGTGTCTTAATCTGGATGCTAGATTGCTTTAGGATAAAAATATATTGAGGATGTTTAATTATTTATAAAATATAAAAATATGGTTTTATACATATTGAGGGTTACATGTGATCTTGATAATAAGAATATTAGGGCTAGACTATATGATAATATTTTTAGCACATTGAGATGGAAAATGTGAGCCTTTTATTAGTAGGGAGGTCATGAACTAAAGGATTGATCCATGATTGGTATTTTTCAAGTGTACAAGACTAAAATACCATATAAAATTATATTTTAATATCTATAGAAGCTAAGTAAAAATGGGTGTGAAATTAGAATAAATAGAATGGATCTGAATAAACTACAACATGTATCGATGTAAAACATGCATTAAACATGTTGGAATGGTAATGTATGATCAATATTTCCCCATTATATATGCGAATTTAGGTAAAAAATTGGTGGGAAAAATATAATAAATATGAAAATAAATGATTTCACATATTTATCTCCTCGAATGTAAACATATCAAAGTATGTAACACACATGCATGGTAAATATATCAAACAAAAGAAACATTATTAATTAATATATATTCTTACGATACTATAACTTATTATAGTATCAAAAAATTGGATGTATTAAGGCTTTGTTTAGTTAGTTTTTGATTTGGCTATATAAACTACTACATTATAGAATCAAGTAGATCATGATATTAAAAATAGTCAATATTGACTATTATTTTCATTACTATCTATGATATAAAATTGTAATTTGGCCTATTTAGATGATGAAAATAACAAGGTAAATAGAAAAAATTGGCAAGATAGGTCACCATGTTGGATTGTTCAGATCTAGAAAGTGAAATAGAAGAGCTAAAATGAAAAAAGTCATGAAAAACAAATGGATTTAATATTGATCAAGTTTATCACATGTGTAATAATTATAAACATATCATGACAAAGGAATAAATAAGATATGTACAATCATTTTTTTCTTATTTTCTTATTTATATGTTTTGAATTTTTGTTTTTTTTAAAATATTTAAAAGTACTAACTGATGATGACACCAATATTAGAGTTAAAATAACGATATAAAATAATATATGGAAGGTTCACCTATTTTTAATGAAAATTTGTAGATATTCATGATTTAGAATCATAAAATACATTAGGTGTTTTAATGAAATTATCTAGATCACTAACAAAATCTCATATGGGAATAGTATCTCTAGGAGAATTACAATAATTTGTAATATGACGAGGAATAGTATAAGATTGTTATTGATCTATATGTATCACTATTTTATGGTATGTTACATGTGATTTTTATTTTTTTGAACTTGATTAATTTTTAAGATGTAATGCTTGTGTTTTCCTTAGTTTCTTTTGATACTTTTTCTTTTTTAAAAAAAATTGGTTTTATAGAAAGCTTTCACATAGGTGAACAAAATTAAATTTTACTTTTTATTGAATATATATATCAATGAAATATGGTGGTGAATGGTGTGGAGGATGTACCATTAATTTTATAGGGTTCTCATAGCTAATTCAAGAGATTGTGATTGCTTGGTAAAAATGTATGTACTTTAGGTATCTATATATTGTATAAAGTATAACATGAAGATTTTATAAATAAGTGAATCCTAATATCCTATAAAATAAACCATTATATGTAAAAAATATAAAATTAGTGGATAATATAGTAGGGCCCATTCAAAAATGAAATACAATGTGTTCTAAAGTAGTTTATTGTTCCCATTGAAAGTTTTGACACTTTTAGATGTTGATTGTATGTCATGTTGTGTGCAACCTAGTGAATGCATTCAAACTTGATCCATTTTCAACTAGTACACTATCAATATATATTTTTTAAATAAATGTATGCTCATATACATAAAGCATAAAAATATAATCTTCATCCACTGTCTTAGTATCATCAAAGGTGATAATATGACATGGTTCAAATTTTTAAATAATTGTACTAGTAATTACATATAATGTATGATCATATGTATTAGGTAGTGGGACTGAAATATTTGGTATGATGTAGTACTTAATTATCCTTGTTTTTTTTCCCATGATTTCAAAATAACTTGATAAAAATATCTAATTTAGAATTTTCATTTTATTCAAGGTTAGCTTCCTTCATATAAATTCCTAGATCAATGACATTGTTATCAATAAGATCTTGAATAAGGTATTTGATCTTAAAAAAACAATTATTATAATGACCATTACATTTATGGTAAACAAAATATGCATTTATATTAAATAAATTACTTTGAGTTCTACTCATATCATCCTATAGTGGTGAAGGTAGAGAAATGATATTTCACTCAAGTAATTTTTTTAGTAACCTATGAGGTGGTTTTGGTAATCTATAAAACTTCCTTCATGGTTTTTATAATAAAGCAATATTGTTGGAGGATTTAAGAACAAAATTAATCATGATCTCTATATTAACTTTAGTATCTATTGGGTTAACTTTTTAATATTATTTTCATTGAAACTTCATTATATAAGGTGAATTAGATGCATGTGCATATTTTAGTTTGTTCAAAGCAATAATTTTGACTTATATTTATCTTATTGTATGAAAAAATTCTCAGATGATCTAATATTCCTTAGAATAATCAACTCAAGTAATGTTGCAAGTAAACATTTTTTAAAAATATCTTATAACCCATTATCTACCAAGGTATTATCATTTTATCCACTGTGATTTTGTAACAAAGTATATAATTAATTATAGGATAATTATTTACTTTGATTTAGCTTTAATATTTTCACTTAAGAAATCTTTCATCAGTTTCAATACAAAAATGCTTGAGAAATTAATCTAATAGTGGATTGAATTTTTTTAATGATTTAACAGGTAGATCATAAAACTAACACAAGGAATACTAATTTAGGATTATCGGAAATAATTGGGTTATAAAATTTTCATTTAAATAATAATCCAAACTTTCTACATTAAAATATCAAATATGTTGTTCTAGTTTTTCTTTACCTTCTTATATTGGAAGTTTAGGAGTTATAAATCTTGTCATTAAAGGATATGATACAATATCAGGTGATAATAGACTATGTAACAAGGCTTGTGAATCCATCCATTTGATATCTTTGTGTATACATTTATCTAAATACAACATCTTTACATGAAAAAATAAATTATTTTGCATATAGGATTCTGTAGTAGGAAAGTTAAGTGGTGGAGTATGTGTAGCTATCAAAGGTCCCATTTGATTCATTTAGTTTGGCACTGGCATAAATATATATTTTAATCCTTGTGTTTCCATTTGACATAAAGGTGTATATGTAACAAAAATATCAATAATATGGGTAAAAACACTTATGGTATGGTTTATGATGTGAAAGAGTGGTTCCTGTTGTGTATCAAAAGTAGTTTAAAAAAAAATCACATTTTTAGAAGCGAAAAGGACTTCATTTACTTTGGGTATATCTTGTGGTATTTGGTAAAGCCTTTATCATAATGTGGATAAAAATTTGACATATGCATGACATACTCTATTAATTTCATCAGGATGAATCCTATCTGAGCCTTAATGATTATCTTGTGCATTGTGATCATCTTTATTAGCTTATTCATTATGATTATCTTCTTGAAAATATTCATGATAATTTTTTTCCATAAAAATAAAAGGAACCATTTTTTTTATTAGAGGATTTAAATTTAATAGTGTTCAAACATGTAAATGATCATGTTCAATGTGGGCTAGGCCACTTAGCCTAACACTACACCTTATAGGAGTAAATGATGTAGGTTTTTTAGATGGAATAAAAGAATAACATGAAAAATATACAATAAAAAATAACTAAAAAGGGAATGCTAAAAGAGTAAAAAATTATGTATGGAGATTAGTAAATTTCCTTGAAATACAAAGTCAAAAGAAAGTTATTTTAGTGTTAGATATTAGATTCAAAGTCAAAATAATGTGCTTACATTATTAGCTATCAAATTTGAGGTTAAAAGCAAAAAACATTTTGTGTTAGATAGTAGATTAAAGTTTGAAAGAAATTTATTTTAAGGTTAAATATTAATATTGTGCCCCATTAGGTCGGAAGGAGAATTAAAAAAATAAATCATAACAAATATTTTATGATTTTTTATTTTTTAAAAAATGTATATACATTAAATATCTATAAATACAAGATAAAACACATATTTTTGATTAATATCATTCACCCAAACTCAAGATATCTTTAGGGGATATTAGATGTGTATTCAACCTATTTCTACCATGACAAATTTTTTAAATCAATGCTTAGATGAAATGTGTATGTCCAACCATTTTTAAATCAAAATTTTGAATTAACTTGGTGATTAACTCTAATTAAGATTAAATGAATGAAAATATAGTAAATGCTAGAAAATGACTCATAAGTTACTATTAAAATGGATGATGTGTAAAAAAATGAAATAAACTAACTGTGAGAAATATAAAAATTCTTTGTTATGTTATACATGTAGGCTGACTGTGTTTTATTAAGGCATGATAAGATACAATAAAACTTAATTATGTGCATGAAATACAAGTTATGACTGTAATTTCTAAGGGTAAAAAATGACCATAAGGGGATAATATTGACTCACACTACTATCCTTTATGGGTTGATCTTGTCTTATATAGATGAATATGATAATTAGGGCATAGTCACCTATGTATTCTTAAAACACAAATGTGTTTATAAATTTGGCATATGGATGTATGTGAATGATTTTAAAATCACCTCTTAAATTTGAAAACCCTACTAGGGTTTGTAATAACTAAAAACATACAAATAAAAAGGGGCATTTTAATGGGTTGAGATGATTCCAGTCACCCCCATGATGACTTATCATTGTATATTTATCCAATACTCAAAATAGGTAAATCAAGGTCACATAGTTCTCCTACTTAAAGAGATTTGTGCAATTGTGATCTTTTGTATATATATATATATATATATATATATATATATATATATATATATATATATATATATATATATATATATATATATATATATGGATTGAATAGTTGATAATGCTTTGATTTGAATAGGATAAAAGAGGTTCTTAACTTGGATAAAACTTATTTCAAATGAGTAGAGTAAAATATGGGAAAAATAGGGACACTTTGCTTAGTGTGAAATTTTGTAAGTATGCCTCAATATTTAAATTTTCAAGTGATTTTCAAATGATACAAATATGAGTTAGACATTCCTTTATATAAATCCAAAATTGTAAAACCTCACACTATGTATCCTAAAAATATGGACCAACATCTAAAGAAATTTTAATATATTAATACCATCCATTACTAATGTGAAAGATAGGATCGACCCATAGGGGTTAGGATCGACTACCACTATTGACCCATACTTCTTGATTTTTTTATGAAGATTAATATTTGAAATTTAAGATTTGGGATGTATGTACAAATTCTTAGAGGATTTTTTATCAATTAATAGAATTCATGTAGGTGTAAAATATAAACTTATAAAGAGATAGGTTTATATAGGTACTTAGGATACTCTAAGGTGGTGAAAGAGATATAAATTTAGTGTTCAAGTCAACTAAAGTAAAAGTAGGCCAAAAATAACATTATCAAGTATCCATGGATAAATTTTAGTGACTACATAATCACATGAAAATTAAAATTATACTTGTAGATAATGGACAAAAAATTAAAAGTAATTTTGACAAAGTCATTCAAAATAATAATTTAGGTAAAGAAATTCATCTATTTTATGCTCTTAAGACTCTATAAATAGGTCATGTTGTAATATATTTTCTTTATTTTAAGAAAATAATCTATTTTCATGGTGTCCCATAATTTTATCATAATCATTTGTCTAAAATTAATGGTTGCGATTTGGTCAAAGACTTAACTATGGTTGTGAAATAAGACTTGAAAGATAAAAATAAGTGTGTAATATTTGTGTCATTTTATCATTATGGTGTTATAGTAATGTATAATATTTTTTTGGTTTGTATGAATGTTTATAATCTTCATAATAATATCTAAGACAACCTAATTTAATTTATCTTAACAAAATGATAGAAAAATCTAATATAAAAAACCTTTATGAAATGGTAATAACTAGTTTCAAGGAGGTTGATGGCATGGATGATTCTATGGGTCATATATAATGTAAGGTAATAAAAATTATCTACTTGTGATAATTCAAACATTCCATTTCCTACATAAATTTCCCATTCATTATATGTATTATATTATTAATTTAGAATAAAAAATAATCAACAAGTTTAGACATGTAGAAATAGTTTAGAATTTTATTTTTGAGGTGAATGCTTATTTTTATTATAGACCTCAAAGGTTGACGGATTTTAAAAACTTTACTTAAGGTATGAAAAAAAAGCATAAACTATGACATTAGAAAGATATAATTGTATCAATTGGTGCACATGGTGTACAATAAGTATCTATCATTATTAGGAATAATGTGGAATTATTGAACATAAAAGGATAAGGTTTACTATTTGATACATTGTTTGAATGATATATAGACATTTTAAAAAGAATTTGGACTCAAAAGTTTGGATCAAGTGTGTCTTATAATTAAACAATCCCAAGAGTGAACTATACGTATTGTTGACATTATAAGTTTTAAGAGACATGTTTATCTTGCTATATAGTTAATATTTATCTTAATCATTCAAATCATTTTTTGGGTCCAAATTTTAATAGTTTGATACATATTAGGAATTCAAGAAATGTTATGAAAATAAATATAAATTTGGGATAATTAAGTACTAATATATGTAGATATGATATATTCATGTACTAATTTCGAGGACTAGATAATGGTAACACTAATAAGTTACATTTCATAAGGACACTCTTTAATTATATTTTATCATCAACAAATATAAGGTTAAGAGACATAATAAATTACATACTAGTATAAATATAGGATCATTTTTGTATGGATGAATCAATTGGTGTGAAATATATAGTAAATCCCACATATTTAAATAATTATAAAAATATGAATAATTTATAAGAAGACTAATAAAAATATTGACACTATTAATTACACATTTTTGTAAGACTAATGATTTAAATGGAATGAATATTTTAGGTATTTTATGAACTAAAATTTTGAGTGATCAATCCCAATAATTTTATTATATAATACTTGTTCAATTAAAATTATTAGAGGATCCCTCTAAGTGTGGAATAATAATTTTACAATGGAAAATACAATGTTTTAGAAATTTGTTGTAGTAAACTTTGAGTTAATTTTTTTTAGTTGGTGATGTATGTCAAAAAAATACTTTGAGTTCAAATGAAAATAAGAGACCCTTTAGTATGGGGATATCACTAAAGTAGTGGAAGAATACCACATTTTCACATATTAAAGATGTATTATTCAACTAAATGTTAACTAATATATCAAGTATTTAAGAGTTATACGGGTTTTTTGTTTTATTAGGAGGGGTAGGTATTAATGGTGCATGAAATAGGGATAAGAATATGTAAGTCATATTCCATTTACACATGATAGGATTATTCTGCATATCTACAATTATTTTTAAACATAGGATTCATTTTCCCCAAATTATCACCACTCTCCTCTCCCTAATTTTTTGGTAGGATATGTATTTCATGTGTATTTATCACATTTTCTAGTGTCTTATCTAGTTATTTTATCTTCTATTGAGTTTGAATTATGTGAAGATTTATCCCACGTTGGTCAGTTTAGCTAGTTATATGTTTCACCTTGATTATATATGTAAGAGCTTACCTATTGTAAAACAATGCTTTTATAATGCTTCATTTTTGAATAACATATATTGTATCTTATTTTTGTATATCATATCTACATCTTCCTTTGTGATGATTTGTTGTAAACACTTCAAATTGTTGGGTTGGAATGACTTTATCTTTCCTAACATGGTACTAGAGTTATGAGGTGTTAATCCCATCCACATCACTACAAATTTGATTCAAAAATTTCCCTTACCATTACTTATTCAATTATCACAAATCCTCAAGCCATTTTTTTATTATCCTCTTATGGATATGACACTTTCATTAAATATTTGAAGAGAGTGTGTGGTTTTTATCCTTAGAGGGAAGGTGGAGAGGAAGGACAACATTGATTTGTGGTGTTACTATTGGAAAAACATCGTGTTTGGATGAAAGGTGAAACTTTTCAAGACTTTTTGAATATTTCATTGCCTTTTAAGTTTTTGTTTTCAATATTTTTATCATGGAGATCTGCATCTTTCACTTGGTGAGGTAATTTTTGGCATTAACTTCCTTTGTTTGTTTCAAATTTGCTTCTAGACATCATTTTATAGAAAATGGCATTTGTAAATGACAAAGAAAGGCATTAGATTTTATTTCTTATTTTATATTTACATCAAAAAAGGAATCCTTGTTATTTTTGGAGGAGAAACATTGTTTTGGTATTGAAAAAACCAGATTTGTTGTGTTATTTTTTCTCTATGTCAAATCTAAGGTGCTTTTGTGATCTAAGACATTAGATATAAAGTTTGTTTCTAAGCAATAAAGGCATTTTTATAGAGGCATTGATCTACAAAGGAATCATATAAGTATATTGGTCTATGTCAATTTTTAGATATGCAAAGAAAGTATAAAATTTCCATTATCTTTCCCTATAGAAAGATATAAAATAAGGTGTTATTTTTTGACATCTTGGCATTTTTTGCATACTTATCTTTATCTACGATGAATCACACCAAATATTTTTTGGGTTTCATGAATCTTGATTTAATATTTGTAAATAATTTTGAATTTATTAATTTCATTATGTGATGCAAAATATATATTAGTTTTACTAACAACTATTTTTTATTTTTCTTAAGTGGAAAATAGGCTATTTTTTTGGTCCTCTTTACTGCATAAAGACTATGGCATCCTTATTTTAGATATGGAGATAAAAATAATAGTAAATCACATTATTATTTCCTCTCAAAATAACTAGTTTTATTCAATTTTTAATTTCCAAGCTATATTTGTTTGCATCAAGAGGAAGCATAGTTCGCTTGTGTAATTATATCAT
Organism: Torreya grandis; assembly: GCA_037957365.1. Lineage (NCBI taxonomy): Eukaryota > Viridiplantae > Streptophyta > Pinopsida > Cupressales > Taxaceae > Torreya > Torreya grandis. Next base: position 1,120,247 of record JARHVA010003036.1, on the reverse strand, counting down.
TAACTAGGAGGATTTTTTTTTATGTTGATTGTCATTTTTGAGTCTATGGTTCAATTATAGTTCCAATGAGTAGTTAGATGACTATTTTCTTTACTAATTTGGTCACACATTCTATTTTGTAGTGAATTTTTAATGTATTGACCAATTTTATGGGAAATTATAATGCTTGTAACTTTTAAATTGTAACTCATACTTGAGTTATTTTTTTCAAAAGTGCATATTTTTTATTCTATATCTATTGGTATCATTAACCTATTAAAAAAATAAAAAATTATAATGTGCCAAATGGAGGGGGTCATATAATATAATCTTTTAGGAGGTTGTCTCAGTGTTGATTTTGTGCACCATTTTGCATTATTTTTGCTCTTGGTGATTAGTTGGCATGGATTCTAATTCTAGTGTTGACCATTGTGAGACTTTTACTACACATAATTACCACACATGGAGACCTCAAATGAAAACAATCATAAATTACAAAGGATTATGGTCCCTAATGAATGAAACACAACCATGGGTTACACATGAATTTGAAAAATTTTAGTATAAATGTAAGTTTGAATAATGTATGTACTTGATTAGGGGATATGTGAGTGATAGTATTTTATTTAATTTTGATGGGCATGATTATCCATTCAAAATGTAAACTATGTTAAAGGGTTTATTTGAGAAAGTAGATCACTTGAGAATGATGCATCTTGAAGTGGAGCATACTTCACTAAATCTAGATGACTTTGCTTACATTGTAGACTATCTCACTAAATTTAGTCATTTATTGACATATTTGAAGTGGAGTGGATGAGATAAAAAGGATGAAGAGTGTGTACTTGATCTTGTCTAAGTTGAGTGGCTCATTCTAAATCCTTGCTTCTACCTTTTTCTCTAGTATAGATGCAGTAGGTACCACATTCAAAATGTGAGATATAGAGTTATTTTATGAGAGAATTACAAGAGAAGAATCCAAATTATCTCGCCTTGAGTCTTTTACCTCTCAAAAAGCACTAGTGGCCTCACATCCTAAGAATAACGGAAAATATAAGGGTAATAATAAGAACACTCATCCTCCACCTCAAAATTCACCTAATCCCAACACTACTACATTTAAAAATAAAACATCTTTTAAATCCAAGAATAAGTCTAACCTATCTTTATCCTATTGTGGGGGTACTAGTCATGGAGAGTATAGGTGTTTCAAGAGAATGCAAGCCCTAGAGGATGACATTAAGAAACACAATATTTCTATCTCTACTCCTCCATCTGATGAACATGGAAAATCATTTAATGTTTTTAGGAGATGATAGTTACCTATTTTAGATATTTGGGTTCTAGATTCTGGTGCTTCACACCATATGACTTCTACCAATGAGTCCTTTGCATATCTTGGTTTTAGTTCTACTTCCAACATTGAGGTTGGATTTTATTCCTATATTTTTATTAAGAGGAAGGATGACATACAGTTAGATGGTGGCCACATTAATGATGCATTATATGTTCTAGACATTGCCACCAATCTACTTTTAGTGCATCAAATTTATCATTCTAGTCAGGTATAGATAATGAATTTCACACCACAGGGTGCTAAAGTTTGAGCTTTGTTAGAGCCACACACACTCATTTCATAGGCTTTTGTTGATCATATTTCTCAACTTTACTATTTTGACAATTTCGATGATACTCCTCCTTTAGGGACATGTTTAGTTTCTTATGCATATTTTGAGAGATACCTTTGGCATGAGAGATTTGGACACATAAACTAAAAATATTTGAAGGAGTTGAGCACTCATAGTATGGTATAGGGTATTCCTATAGTTTCATGGCTTGATGGAGTTTGCCTTAGTTGTCCATTGGGAAGACAAGAACATGATCTATTTCCTAAGTGTATGTCCATAAGAGCTTCACCACTTGAGATTATGCATAGTAATTTCATGGTATTTCATACTTATTTAAATGGAGATAAGTATGCACTTACCTTCATTAATAATTTATTGAGGTGTACTTGGATTTATTTCCTAAAGCATAAGAGTGATATCTTTTCTCACTTCAAAATATTTAAGTCTTTGGTCGAGAAATAGTCATCAAGTTACATTAAGAAGCTTCGTACAAGTAATGGGGGGATTAATTAAGTCGATATTTCATTAATTTTATAGTATCCCATGGTATTATTCACTAGCATTTTATTTCATATACTCCGTAACAGAATGACTTAAAAAAAATGAACTAAAATCTGAAGGAGATGGATAACTACATATGCATTCATGAGATTTACCTCTTATATATTGGGTAAAGGCTAATAATTGTGAAAAATATATTTATAACCACACACCACATCGAACACTTAAGCATATAACTCTATAAGAGGCTTGGTCTAGATCCAAGCTTGATGCTCATTTTTTTAGTCTTTGGTAGCCTTGCTTGGGCATTTGTACAAAAGAATAAAATAAAATCATAAGATAAGAAGATCAAACCTTTGATTTTTTAGGATATTGAGAGGACATGAGATCTTATCATATTTTATATCCAGATACCATGGTGTTCATTTTCAAATACATTTAAAATTTGATGAGCATTTCACATCTCATGACTCTTCATCTTCTTCCTTGCCTTCTTATTCTTCTTTCTATGATTCACCTCATCTCAAGGATTCATTATTTGAAGAACCAATTTAAGATATTCTTGAGGAGGTTATAAATAATGTAGATCATATTCACATTGATGTTGTCACTATGCCTAGGTGGGCACATACTAAATTTTTGGAGGTAGAACCATTCATACAGGATCTTATACGTAATCAACATCATCATGGACATTTTATGGGTACTAGAATTTTATGTTAGCTATTTTCTAGGGATCTATAGTATTTTTCATGGTCTCATAGGTACAAGACTAGGATGATGTAATGACAGATGAGTATTCTTAATTGATGAAGAATCACACTTGGGATTTGGTCACTCTTCCTAAGGGAATAAATTTGGTTTGGTACAAGTGGATTTACCAAAGCATGTATGTAGTCAATGGGTCCATTGACAAGTATAAGGCATGTCTTATTGCAAAGGGATTCTCATAAGTCAAATTATTGACTATGTTAAGACTTTTGTTCCTATTACCAATATGGATTCTATTCACCTTGTACTTTCTCTTGATGCATCATAGGGTTATCCAGTATATCAAATAGATGTTAAGAGTGCTTTCTTACATGGAAAATTTCATGAGTAAATATACATAGAGTATCTTTCTAGGTTTATTCCTAATTCTTCTCTTGTTTGTCAACTTTGAAGGTCTTTTTACTGTCTTCAACAGGCCCCTCAGGTTTATAATGAGAAGATGGATTAATTTATTCTTTCTACTAGCTTTGTTTATTGCCAATATGATCCCATAGTCTATATTCAACATATTAGGGAGCATATTATTATTTTGGTTTTGTATTTTGATGATCTATTTCTCATAGGCATCTCCTCATCTCAGATTTAGACTATTAAGTAGGCACTTTAAACATAATTAGACATAATAAATCTTGGCTTTTTGCATTTCTTCCTTGATTTACATATTTCAAATTCAAATATAGGGATCTATTTGAGTCAGTATACGTATACCCTTGATCTTCTTTAGTATTTTAACATGGATGATTATAAGATAAGTTCTTCTCCTTTTTAGTCTAGAGTGACTCTCACTACCTCTTCTACGACTCCACTTTGTAATCTTACATTGTACAGGAAAATGGTTTGGAGTCTTATGTATTTAACCCATACTCACCCTAATATTTCATTTATAGATAAGCTTGTATCTAAATTTTTATATGACCCTTGTGATAGTCATTGGCATGCTACCAAGAGTATTTTGCAATATCTACAAGGCACTACTCATTTTGGATTACACTACACTAGGGGTTCTACTTGGTTGGATACAATGATTTAGAATGGGTAGGTTATAGTGAATATGGTCATTTTAATTTTGGATACATATTTTATCTTAGTTATTTACCTATTATTTGGTTATGTAATAAGTATCAAGCTATTTTACTTTCATCTTATAGAGGTTAAGCATATGGAATCAATTACAGTGAGTCAACAGGGTCTTTGGTTTCATTAGTTATTGACACATTTTGGCTTCATGCATGATTAAATAAATATAATTTGTTTTTACAACCAGAGTGAAATTTGTATATATTGTAACCCAATTGAGACTCAATAGACCAAGTACATTGAGTTACATATGCACTTTACTTGTTAGCACATTCAGGATGGTGTTCTTAGCTTGGATTATATTTCGACTCATCATCATGTTACAGACATATTCACAAAGCATTTTTTATCACCTCATTTCCTTGAGTTGCATGACATTTTTGGGATTTTAAAATCTATCCTTAGAAGGTGTTCATAGGACATCTTTCATCTTTATTTCATGGATACATATTGTACATGAGTACCTTATTAGGCCTAGTTACTGGGACTCATACTATGGATATGCCACTATTTATTTTTTGGATTTTGTTAGCCCCTAGCTTCACTTGAGTGGGGTGTTATAATATGTATTTAATGTGCATCTCTCATATTTACTAGTGTCTTAGCTAGTGAGTTTATCCTATGTCAATATTTATGCCACATTGGCATATTTAGCTAGTTTTATGTTTTACCTTGTCTATATAGGTAAGATTTTACCTATTGTACTAGCATACTTTTATTATGCTTCATTTCTAAATAATACATGATCTACCTTTTTTTAAAATATCATATCTATAGCTTCTTTCATGATGTTTTGTTGCCAGCACTTCTGATTTTTGGGTTAGAATTCCTTTACCATTCCTAACATTTTTCTCCACATATCTCTAAGTGCAACAAGAAGATATTAAAATAGAAATATGATCATCATAAAGAGTGCAAGGGAATTTTTTTAGAAGAGATGTATTTAATACAAAACATTGGGGAACCCCTTCATCATTATCACATATTACTTAAAATTGGACTTGGAATATTTATTTGAGTTTCTTAGGATCACTACTAGGTTTACCTTTAATGCCAAGTTTTAACATAGAAGTTTCATAGGATCTCTATGAATTCAATTTTTTTGAACATGATATAACTTTGAGTGCATATTTCAATGTGTTTTCCTTGTGTATTGAGGTGATGTTATTATTATTCATACTTATAATGGCTAATTATGCATGTTTTGAGCCTTATTTTGTGTATTATTATTCATTTGTTTTAAAACATAAATTGAAACTTATTTTCAATTATTTTTATTCCTCTCCTCCAT
>JARHVA010003036.1:1072500-1110000 GCA_037957365.1 Torreya grandis | reverse complement strand
TCTTCATACACTTCTTTGAAAAATACAAATGAAAGTGAAAGTTGCAGTCTTCCCTCTCATAATGTTTAAAATGAACTAGAAAATGTTTCCTTTCTTCCCTCCACATTATCTACTAAAAAATAACAAATAGTTACAATTGAAATATTTTACTGTACTCCTATTAGTGGAACACAACTGGATACTAGGGGGTGAATCAATATATCAATCAAAACTAGTCTTTCAATCCTTTTAAAGTAAATTCAAAAGCAAATACAAATAAAAAAATAATTGTATAGATCATATACAAGTATAAATGCACATGACACAAGATTTATTCATGGCAAAACCAAAGGGAAAAACCACGGTGAGAATAAATGCTAGAAGCTACTATTCTAATCCAGCCTCATAGTTTAAAGCCTCACTAGTAAACCTCACTGTTTACAATATTTAAGGACACCAATCCTAAGGAGACACCAATCCCCTTATTTTAGAGCATCAACTCTATGGAAGCATGCATTCCCTAATCTAAGCACCCACTTAGCTTATCTAATGGCACCAACCTATCAGCATTTTCTATAGAGCTACAATTCCAATTTATAAGTTAGATTCATACATGAATCTAGATCTATATTCATTATTATAGGTCAAATATAAAAAAAATCATACTCTACACATTCTCCTTGTGCCTGTCTTACTCTCTACTTTTTTTCCGCCTTTGGTTCTATATCTTTATGATTTTCTATTTGACACACTTCATTGGCTTTTACTCTTTGCCTCTATGTATATTCAACTTAGCTTAATATAAAATAAAATTCTACCAACTTCATTTTCATTGTCCTAGATATAATATATATAAACAATTGATCTAGGGTTTCCTTCTTTGTGTTCACACTTAGACTAAAAACCCATCATTCCAATTCTAGACTCTAGTTCATTATGACTTGGACTATAGGTTTCCCATGTCTTGATTATGTTGGCCTATCGGTTACTGTTACACCAAAGGCTCGATATGTTAGTGCCCTATACAATGGCTAGAGCTAATGGATCTATGGGAGGTGATTAAACCATGACACCTTGTAACAAATTCCATGTATCACACTATAATTATAGGTCTCTTTACTATCCATAGCATCTATTAGACTCCAATTTTGATGCATATGATCTTTAATGTAGATTTTATTAGTTAAATTGATCAATCTCATTGTCTATGTCAAGATATAGAGATTATAAACAAGTTCCTACATGTTCCTATAATTAACCATTTACATGGGCATGAATTTAAATTTCAATCATTGATCTTTCCTTTGACACCACAATTCGATGGTCCATATTCAAATAGCTCAACTTTAAAATGCATCCATTCAATCACCTTCTGACAGGCTCATGCTATCTATTAGATCTTTGTACACTTTCATACTTTACATTGACTTGGTTGATAAACTTATACACTTTGACCTCATCTCATTTCTTTCTGTGTCTTTGGATCACTTTTACTTCATTGATCTTCTTAAACCTACTCGGTCTTTAACTTTCCACCATGTCAATAAACATTGATCATTTTATTTCATCTGAGTCCATTCAATTCATTGGATTTCTCTCATCCAAGCTTTTGCATGTCATTAGATATTCAGAGATGCATGATCTTTAATTCTATCTAGTTGTTAAATGTCAAGCTCTTTATAGAATTTAAGTCCATTTGCTTTATTAGATCTCCTTTTCACGATCACCTGTGCACCATCAAATATTTTGACAAGCTCAATCTTTATATCTGTCCAACCCTTGAGGATATGACACTTGTCAGAAGTACATGCCTTTGTACATAGTTGTAAATTCTTAATATTGAGACATTTGGAATCCTCACATTGCTTTTCGACCTTGGGACTTTAACCCACACCATAGATTAATTGTCTAGGATCTGTGATTATAACACTTGTCACTTATGTGTTTACTTGGAGGGACCTTTGACACTTTGAATTCATTGTGACTATGTTGGATCACTAATGTTTGATTAAGTTTGAACCATTGATATTCCAACTAGCTCAAACTTTACCTTGTGAAAATTTGTCTAAGTATAGAGACCATTCCATTTTGCGTAGAAGGATAACTTTTCATTTGCATATCTTTTGCTTTGCTTAACCACCTAGTCTAAAATTTGGACCATATAAACTAGGCATGAAAGTGAACAAATTCATATGCTCAATTATTTTTGAGTCCTTCACACATGTGATACATAGTTCCATTAATCTATATACTGAGCTTATTCTATCAGAGAGCTAGTTATGCCTTGAATTTGTTTGGAAGGCCAACTTTGTCCTTGCATAACTCTTATCAAGCTTAGTTACAAGACCTATAAATTAGTGCATATGATCATCTTACATAGGGGATTTCATCCATATAACCATTCTATCTTGAATCCTTCATATTTGAAATATATGACATCATAAAAATGCCTTCTCAAATTTTTCTTACAACCTACAAATTTGACTAAGTGTTGGAAAACACTATCAAAATGCCTTGGAACCCTACTTTACTCAAGTATATCTTTTGTCACACTACTTCACATGACTTGAGATTTAGTGCATATAAACAAGGCATAAAAATAAATAGACCCATGTGATCATTTTATATTAACACATCCATGTGTGTAAACATTGACCTCATCAATATGCTTACTTGGATCTATTTAGCCCATTAAGCAAATCTGGTAAGTATAGAAACTTGGTGGATTTTGTCTTAGTATCCAAATTTTCATCCCCATAAATTTAACTGAACTTCATCGAATGGCTTTAAATATGGTACATAATAAATAGGGACTAATGTGATCACAACCATGTGACTAGCTCACCCATACTCATTCACACCTTGCAATGGTGATGTCAGTAAAATGCCTTTTCATCATTTTGGTCATAGACCTAAAATGTCTAGATGAACAAAATGAGGAACTAGATGAATTCCAATCATACACATAAGCACTCCAATCATCCTTGACCTTTGATAGGATGCCTTTACATCCTAAAATCACCATACTCATCCTTGAGCATCAATGACATCCATAATCTCTCTTTTGACATCAATGATAATCATATTTACAACAATATCCCCCTTTTTCATTGATGGCAAACTAAATTCTCTAATATTCTAATACTTTGCTCTTTCTCTAACATTACTTGCATTGGATTTTAATGAGTATGAACTGAATCTGTTCACACCAAACTTTCTCCCTAATACTCAACTTGGACACTTGCTCTTCTTCTTTGACATTTGCACTTCTGTAGAGAACATTTTTCTCTTTCTCCTACAAAGATCATTTTCAATTTTTTCTCCCCCTTTGACATCAATGAAAAAGGGACTCTAATTGACTGTTTGACCAAATATTTATCCCCCTTTATTAGATAAAGGAGTTTGTCCAAGAATCTACAACTTTAAACTCATTAGCAATTTTTAGAAGTATACATACCTGATTTAACTTTTCTCTCTTCTTCTAGGGATTAATAAAGCTTCCATGAGACTCCCTTTGGAGTCATTCACTATCACTAGTTATTTTAATGATGTGGTGTACGAACCACCACTTTAAACTTCTGTCTCAAATATTCAAATTTTTCCTGGGGAAGAGGTTTGGTGAATATATCTCTAATCTAATCCTTAGCACATATTCCATTGCGACCTCTTGATCTGCAACCCTCTCTCTTAACAAGTGATACTTGATTGATATGTGCTTGATTATTGAATTAATCATTAGATTATTTTATTTATTTATAGCACTTTAATTATCACAAAGAATGGAAATAGGTTGTTTGTACTTAACCTTGATGTACTTGAGTGTTTACTTCATCCACAAGACTTAAGTGAAACATGGCACTACTGCTACATACTACTTCTACTATAGAAAGAGTAACTAACCCTTAATTTTTTGCTTAGCCATAAAACATGTCCATTTCCAAGGATTAAATGCATCACCACTAGTGCTTCTTCTATCATCCACACTTCCTTCCCAATCAACATCTGTATATGTTGTCAAAGTGAAATATTCACTTGTAGGGTACCATAGGCTATAATCAATTGTTCTCTTGATGTATTTAAAGATTCTTTTCACTTTATTGACATGTGACTCTTTAGGATCACCTAAACTATAGGAACCATGTATACTGCTTACATGATATCTGGTCTTGATGTAGTTAGGTATAACAAGCTACCTATCATTGATCTATATATAGTCTAATTTGCATCAAGTGAATCATCCTCTTTGCTCAACTTGTATCTATTTATCATGGGAGTATTAACTAGTTTACTATCTTCCATTCCAAATTTCTTATGCATCTCCTTTGCATACTTAGTTTGGGATATGAATATCCCTTTATCAGTTTGTGCTATTTGTAGACCAAGGAAGAAAGAAAGTTATCCTATAATAGTTATCTCAAATTATATTTACATTTATGTATCAAATTATTTTCACATTTTTTTTATTGCTACCACTAAATATGATGTCATCTACATAAACAACCATAATCAACATATGCTCACCTTATGATTTGAAGTATAGATTACTGTGTGTACATAATTAATTGAAACCTTGTTGTTGCAGGTATTGGATCAATCTTGAATACCATACTTTAGGTGCTTATTTTAGACCATATAGTACTTTCTTAATTCTACACACATAATTCCCTTGTACTTAATCATATCCCTTGGACACTAATCTCACTTTATTTATTATAAAAACTCCATCCTCATTGAGCTTGTTTCTATAAATCCATTTTTTCTATCACATTCTTGTTTGAGGGTCTTGGAACTAATTTCCAAATTTTTTTATTCTCTATTTGGAATAATTCTTCTTCCATTTATTTTAACCAATTCTCTTCTTTTTTGACTTCAAGATAGCTCTTAGGCTCAATTTTAGACATTAGATCAAAATTTACTTGCTCCTTGATCATTACAGCTCTTCTCCTTATCTGAACTCCTTCATTCTTATTTCTAATTATCTACTCTTCAGGATAATCCTTTTGAAACAAATCTTGTAGGTGATTTTTCATTATTTTCCTCAACATATTTACTATCTATTTCTTCTTCAAGATATGCCTCTTCATTACTGATTTCCTTGTTAGGTTCAACATGTTTTATGCCTTCTTCAACCTCAACATTTATGCTCTCCACCATCTTTTGTAGACTTTTATTGTAACATACATAGGCTTTACTTTGAGTGGAATAACCAAGAAATATTCCTTCATCACATCTTGATTCAAAGATTCCCATTTTGTCCTCTTTTATTTTGATGAAACATTTACTTCCAAAAAATTTGAATTACTGTAATACAGGAAGACTTTCCATACCATAGCTCATAGCAATTTTTTTCACTATTTACCCTTACTTAAACTCTGTCCAAGATGTATACTATTTTTTGGACTAGTTCTCTCCAATATCCATTAGGTAGCTTTGTACCTCTTTTAGCAGATGTTTTGGCTATTTCTTTGACTATTCTGTTCTTTCTCTCAACAACTCCATATTGTTGTGGAGTCCTTGTTATAGAGTAGTGCCTTTTGATCCCATGCTTCTCACAGTAATTTATGAATTCATTTGAGGTGAATTATCCACCTTTATCAGATCTTAAACATTTGATTTTTCTTTGAATATCATTTTCAACCATGGCTCTAAAGATCTTGAATCTCTCAAAGGCTTGAGATTTGTATTTCAAAAAGGTTACCCATGTCATTATTGAGTAGTCATCTAAAAATAACATGAAGTAATTATCTCCTTTAGATCCTCTTGTCTTGGTAGGACCACAAAGATCAATATGAAATAATTGTAGAGGATTTGTAGTTGCATGCTCCTTTGCTTGAAAACTGATCCTAATCTACTTTCCTAGTTGACATTCCTTTCAAGTAGTATCTATAGGTTTAATTATCTTAGGCATGTGTCTTACACACTTATTTAAGCTCACTTTGACTATATTATAAAATTTGACATGACCCTTTCTCCTATGCCACAACCAACTCTCATCAACCTTTCCCATCAAGTAACAATTACTATTTACTTCAACAAAATTGTAGATATTTCTCTCAGTCCTTTTACCTTATGTAACTATTTTTATAGATCTCTTTAGCTTTCATCCTTCTACATCAAATTTGACCTTATATCCATTATCACACATTTAGATGACACTTAGTAGATAATGATTCAATTCTTCAACATAAAGGACAACATATGTATGTAGTTTACCATCTATATTCATGGTTCCTTTACTTTTTATATTTACTACTATGTTGTCTCCCAAGATGATAGATCCTTCCTTAAATTAATTTGCTCAATTTAGTGAATTTTCTCTTATCACCAGTCATATGCTTTGAGCAACCATTATCTATCACCCAAAAATTATGCTCCTTGGCATGGAGTGTAGTCTAAGAAATCATGGATTGTTTTTTCACTCTCCACACATCCTTGGGTTTCTTATTTAGCTTCTTTTCATAAACTTGTGAACCTTTGTTCACATTGGGAGACATATCTTTCTTTACATTATGTACTTTTTATCTTACAAATCTATTTCTAAAATGTTTATCTATGTGACCAAAGTTATTGCAATTATTGCATGCATTACATTTATATCTACCAAGGGTGCAAATGATTTTTTACTTAAAAAATTGATTCTCATTGTAGTTACAAATCCAAAAATACTAGCATTATGAACAAAATGATTATAGATATAAAAATAACCATAAAAAAATGAGGAATACCTAGTCATAGCATTTTTGGTGCAGCACGAGGAATTCTTCTAAGTTGTGGCTTCTTCAAGTTTCTCACCTTGGTGTATCCATCAACATCAGTAGCCTTTGTTTGTTTTTTTTTTTTCTCTTCAAGATTATTTTTGGGTTCAAATTTCTTCACATCAGCTATTTTGGAGTTTCTCTTTATATCCTTGTAAGATTTCTCTTTCTTTGCTAATGATTTTCCTTCTGCTTTGAAGTTTTCATATAGGTTAGCAGATGTACTAGTTGAGGAATTTTTTTCCTTCTCATAACCAAGACCTAATCTCTCTTTTGAGGGATTTTGAGAGTTTATTAGTTAATAAAGAATGTTTGATCCTCTTATTAACTTCAGTTTTTTATTTAGTTGACCTTTGGATTTTTCAAGTTCTTTTCTCAAAGACACTATTTCTTCCTCAAGCTTCACACATTCATCAAATTTAGATTGTAGTTCCATTTTGACTACATATTCTATTTTTTTAGCCTCTTCAACTTCTGTCTTTAGGCTAATTATCATCTGATCATATTTCTCAAGAATTTTAGACATTTTCTCAATTTCTTTTTTTCTAAACTTCTTTTATTTTGAGTTATCTTTTCTTATCTTGTCAATCTCATCTAGAGCACATATGAGATCACATTATACATCCAATTCTCTTTCTTCTTCTTCATTTGAGTCTTCAAATTCATCTTGATCTATATTTACAAAATTTGATCATACTATCATGATTAGGGATTCATTTATCTTAGCCATAAAGGCATAGTCATGATCATGATTTAAACTATCACTATCTTCCATTGAGTCACTACCTTCATTTGTGTATAGACCTTTCTTATTTTTGAAGAAGTTATTCTTCTTGGGATATTAGGGTTTTACCTTTTTGCTACTCTCTACTTTCTCAGAGTTATCCTTTTTATTATGAAGGCATTTAACAAAAAATTATCCTACTTTACCATAGGTAAAGTATTTGAAGCGTAACTTACCTCTATACTTTTTAGATCCTCTCTTTAGTCTTGTAAAAAGGTTAGCTTCTTCTTCATCAATCTCCTCAGATTCAAATGTTTATGTTTCTTCCTTTACTTTATTATCTAATTTGAATACAACTTCTCTCTTCAGGTGTCTGTCTCTCCCATTCTTATCTCATAGGCTATGAAGCTCCCATGTAACTCATCAATAGTGAGTTTAACTAGATCTCTTGCTTATTCTATTACAAAGATATTAGAATCATATCTTGATGGTAAAGATCTTAAAATCTTTTTGACAATGATTGACTCTTTCATTTCTTCTCCAAGGCCTCTGACTGCATTGACTATTTCATCTACCTTGAGGAGGTAGTCTAAAATATTTTCCTCTTCATTCATCTTAAGACTTTCAAACTTGCCTTTATAAGTTTGTAGCTTGGCTTGTTTTACCTTATCATCTCCTTCATAGATTCTCTTTAGATTGTTCTATATATCTGAAGCATTTTTACGCTACATCACCTTCAAAAACTCTAAGTTTGAAAATGAACAAAGAATAGCAGTCTTTGCCTTAGAATTTCTCTCATATGCCTTCTTGGTAGCCTAATAAGTAGGAGTTGTAGTAGGGGATGTATACCCATTTACCACATACATCAAACCTTAATGAATATAGATATGCTTCTATTCTTATGCTCTATAATACATAGTTAGATCCATCAAATAGAGTTTCTTTGTTTGATGAAGATACTTCTTGACTAGCCATTGTGTTCACTATTCCAAGATCTACCTGAGTTGATTAAGCTTCTTTCAAGGAACCTTAGGGTCTAATACTATTTTTTAGAATAGAACTAGATACTAGGAGGGGGTGAATTAATATATCAATTAAAAACTAGCATTTTAGTCCTTTTAAATCAAATTAAAAAGCATGTGTAGATTAAAAGATAAATGCAGAGATCACATACAAGCACAAATGCACATGACATAAGATATATACATGGAAAACCCATAAGGAAAAACCATGATGAGAATATATGCTAGAAGCTACTATTTTAATCTAGCCTCATAATTTAAAGCCTCACTAGCAAACCTCATTGGTTATAATATTTAAGGACACCAATCCTAAAGAGACACTAATCCCCTATTTTAAGAGTACCATCTTTAAAGAAGCACCCATTCCCTAATTTGATTACCAACTTAGCTTATATGATGGCACCAACCTATCAAAATTTTCTATGGAGATAAAACTCTAATTTATAAATTAGTTTCATACATGAATCTAGATCTATGTTCTTTGTTATAGTTCTAATCTAAAATTGCTCATACTCTGCACATTCTCTTTGTGCCTTTATTCCTCTCCACTCTTCTTTGACCCCTCTCATTATATGGCATTATGATTTTTCTATTTGACACACTTCATTGGGTTTTACTCTCTACCTCTATTTATATTCAACTTGGATTAATAGAAAATACAATTCTACCAACTACATTTTCTTTGTCCTAGATATAATATATATAAATAATTGATCTAGGGTTTTATTCTTCTCTATGTTCCCACTCAGACTACAAACACATCATGCCAATTCTAGACTCTAGTTCATTATGAATTAGACTATAAGTTTCCCATATCTCAATTCTGTTAGCCCATCAGTTGCCATTACACCAAAGGATCAACCTGTTAGTGCCCTATATAAAAACTAGAACTAATTTATCTATAGGAGGTGGTTAAACCATGACATATTGCAATAGATTTCATGCATCATGACATAATTTTAGGTATTTTTACTATTTATAACATTTTTTTAGACTCATGTTTTAATGCATAGGATCTTTAATGTAGATTTGATCAATTAGATTTATCAATCTCATTATTTATGTCAGGATATAGAGCTTATATGCAAGTTCATGCATGTTCCTATAACTAACCATTTGTCTAGACATGAATTTAAATGTCATTCATTGATATTTCCTTTAGAACCATTATCTGATGGTCCATATTCAAATAGCTCAACTTTAAAACATGTCCATTTGATCACCTTCTGATAGGCTCATACTATCTATTAGATATTTGTATGCTTTTTAATTTTACCTTCATTTAGTTGTTAAAATTTGGAACTTTGACCTCATCTCATTTCTTCCTATATCTTTGGATCACTTTTACTCTATTGATCTTCTCAAACCTACTCAGTCTTTAACTTGCTATCATGTTTATAAAAATTGATCACTTTGTTCTATTTGAGTCCATTCACTCCATTAGATTTTTCTCATCTAAGATTCTATATGCCAATGGATATTTAAAGATGTATAATTTTTACTTATATCTGGTTATTAAATGTCAATATCTTTATAGCATTTGAGTCCATTCACTCTATTGGATCTCTTTTGCATGATTATCCATGCACTATCAAATATTTTGACAAGCTCGATCTTTATATCTATCCAACACTTAAGGATATGACACTTGGCATAAGAACGTGCCTTTGTATATAGTTGTTAGTTCCCACTATTGAGACATTTGGCATCCTCACATTACTTGTTAACCTTTTGAATTTAACCCATACCATAAATTAACTATCCAAGCTCTGTGATTATGACACTTATCACTTGTACATTCACTAAGACACTTTGACTTCACTATGCTTTGTTGGATCACCAATATCTGATTAAACACAAACTATTGATCTTCTAACTAGTTCAAACTTTACCTTGTGCAAATTTGTCTAAGTATGGAGACCATTTCATTTTGCCTAGAAGGCTAACTTTGCCCCTACATAACTTTCGCTTTTCTCAATTGACTAGTATGAAATTTAGACCATATAAACTAGGCATGAAATTAGACAAACCCATATGCTCAATTCTTTCTAAATCCTTCACGTGTGTGAGATATATTACCATTAATTTGCTTACTAGGCTTATTATATCATAGAGCTAGCTATGCCTTGAATTCGCCTGTAAGACCAACTTTATCCTTGTATAACTCTTATTGCACTTAGTTTCATGACCTACAAATTAGTTCATATGATCCTCTTACATAGGATATTCCATCTATATAACCATTTTCTCTTGAATCCCTCATATGTGTATGATATGACATCATAAAAATTCCTTCTTATCTTTTTCTTGTAACTTGTAAATTTAACTAAGTGTTGGAAAACACTATCAAAATGCCTTGAATCCCTACTTTACTCAAGTATATCTTTTATCATGCTACGTTGTGTGACCTAAGATTTAGCACATATAAACTAGGAAAATAAATAAATAAACCCATATGATCATTTTATCCTAACACCTCCATGTGTGTAAATGTTTGACTCATCAATATGCTTACTTGGCTTTATTTAGCCCTTTTTGAAAATTTGGCTAAGTATATAAATTTGGTGAATTTTGTCTTAGTAGCCAAATATGCATCCCCATAACTTCAACTGTGCTTCATCTCATGGCTTCAAATCTGGTGCATAAAAACTAGGGACTAATGTGATCACAACTATGTGACTAGATCCCCCATACTAATTCAAACATGGTAATGGTGATGTTAGCAAAATTCCTTTTCATCATTTCTATCATAGACCCAAAATGTCTAAATGAATAATATAAGGAACCAGATAAATTCCACTCATGAAAATAAGCACTCCAATCATCCTTAACCTTTGATAGGTTTCCTTACAGATCTTTAAATCACCATACTTAGCCTTGAGCATCAATGACATCCATAATCTCCTTTTTGACATCAATGAAAATCATATTTCCAACACCTATTATATGTAACAAAGTTTCAAATAACATCACATGTTGTAATGATAATGGTATCAAACTTCATGCTATCCAACATGATATACTTACCACTTTAACCATGGATGCCCCCTTACCAAATGTTTCAAAATCATGCGATGATCCTATTCTCAAAATTGGTAATGATTCTATCATTCCCATGTTTCATGTCAATAATAATTTACATCATCTAAATAAATATTCACACTGTGCCTCTAATATGTTATCTATCATGATAGCCATGTGAGACTTGCAACAGTAATTTAATACTCTTAACTTGTAATTTTATTATCATGAGGCTATTTTTGAGGAAAATATTTTAATAGAGTAAACTACTGATAGAGATGTATTCGAGTATCCTTATCCTTATAACTTTATCATCCCTAAATTTTCCTCCTTTTATGGTTAATGGGATCTAGATATTTATTTATAATAATATGTACACTCCTTTGGACATTTGGAAACAAATAGAATCTTGTTATTAAAGAGTTTCCATCACATCTTAACCAAAAGGGCTATTGATTATTTTTATAGCCTCCCAAATAGATCCTTATCAACTTTTAAAAAACTTGAAGATGTATTCCTATAAAATTTACATCTCTATAACTTACCTATAGTTACCATGGAGCATTTCCAACCATTACCACAAAATAAGAGTGAACCTATGCAAGATTATATTATTTTATTTAAGGACACTTTATATTACTTAAACTATATGCCATCATATTTGGAAGTGAAATTTATATTTAGTAGTGGTCTTATTTCTTCACTTATAGAAAGAGAATATCATAAGCCCTTTTTTTTCATTAGAGACTTTTTATTGGGATGTGAAAAAATATGCATGTGTCCTAACAAACACACACACCAAGTTGCCTATTTATCCACCCAAAACCAAACATGGTAAAACACATATTTTGAAGGTAAATAAGCCACCTCATAAAAATCATAAACAAATTCAAACACCTTATTTATAACCAATATTATATGTCAAATAAAAAATGATAAAGGTGTTGAACAAATGAAAGGAACATGCTAACAAAATACCTCCCATAATTAGACCATATACCTCTACCAAAAGGAAACCTCTTTAGTTTTATTGGTACCATAATAGACCACATGATATATTGTACAAAATATTAGGAAAAATATGTTAAAACTTCCTCAAAATTCACATTATCCACCACACCAGTTTGAAAATGAAAAAGACAACTTTGTCACTTATCATGGTATTAACAGTCACCAAGATAGTTAATTTTTGTCTCTTGAGAAAAAATCTACATAGTTAGCTGATCAAAAAATTATTAAATTCTAAAAATGAATATATATACATATTTCACATATATATACTAGAGTCTGAGCGAAGAGGGTCGAGCCATTCCATGCTACTCTTGTTGAGGAAAACATAATTCATCAACCTTCGTAAAAGATGATCACTAGTATAAGTCCTTCTCCTAGTGTGTCATCTACTAGGACTAATCACTCCCACACTGATCCTACAAAGGAAACATAAGTGTATAAAGTCATAAATAGAGGGACATGTGGATGTGATGTACATATATAATAGAATTGGGTGCCAAAGTTTATACCCATAGAATTACTAGTTACTTCTACAACTACTTTAGAACTGGTGACATAAGCTAAACAAATATTTCCATTACCACGTAATCATTATAGGCATGCATTATTATTTCCCACTAGGTTTCATTGCATATTATGATTAATCTATTATCATTATAATGTAGGTGTATCATAAAATTGAAATATTTGTTGCATACTTTGTAGTATCCATTTATACATTTCAAAAATAAATATAGAAATCTAATACAAATAGCTAGATATTACACATCCATTTGATGCAAAATAAACCATGTGAATAATTCTATATACATATGCAATGATACAAATTTTATATAAGTTAAAAATAATTCATATTTATGGGGTATAAACTTAGGTGTGTACTTCTCATCACTATCTATATCTATGGGCCCCACACCTCTCAATGTGGATGTATTAGGTTACAACTTGGGTCCACATGCACAAGATAGATTGCATACTATTTCCTCATGGGATCCAAGTCATTAAACCAGATCTTAAATTTCCTAAAGTAGATTTTCATATTTATTAACCATAAATTTCATGATCTCTAAGGCATTATGCTATGAGATGTCACATATATCTAACTCGACAAGTAAATCCTCATGCTCAGTGGCAACAATATGATATAAAACTATAACCCTCAATGTAAAATCAAATAAAGATGTAATATAACCTAAAATATAGATAAAAATCTTAATAAATGCCTTATTATCTATATCTATGGGTAAAATACATGTAAGGTCATACATAGTATGATCTACCATAGTCACCCACTCCAGAATGACTGTTGATAGAAGATACAAAATACAAGTTAACTTTACTTATAGAATTATGTACATTATCTAACACTATAAAAAATAGATGCAAAAATAAAACCATGATACTTATAAATTAATTTGATGGATTACTCATCTACTAGTGCTACTCCCATAGGAGCACTTTCACCTACATATCCACCTATCTCTCCTACTACATCTCCTTATGCCGTAATAAT
This sequence comes from Torreya grandis, assembly GCA_037957365.1. Classification (NCBI taxonomy): domain Eukaryota; kingdom Viridiplantae; phylum Streptophyta; class Pinopsida; order Cupressales; family Taxaceae; genus Torreya; species Torreya grandis. The sequence continues at coordinate 1,095,975 of JARHVA010003036.1, read as the reverse complement.
GGGACCTAGAGGGGAAAATTATAAAAGGTAAAAATAATGGCCACTGGGATCCTTTCTACCACCACATATACCCATATGTGAATCCTACATCATCCCCCATAAGTAAGGGAACCATGGTATCTATCTCATCTCCAAGTCAAGGAGATAGATCTATAGGTTTGGGTCATGGCCTATCATGAGGCCTATGCCCACTCTGCACTATCTGATGTCATGGGTAGGGTATCAATGTCACTCCTTGATATATAAAAAAATTTCATAGGACACATTCATACTGAAATAACTCTTATACATAGAGACTCTAGTCAACCAACCTCATGATAATTTGGATCCTCTAAAGCTCATACCCATCTTTGGGCCATCCATCAAGTGTCTTATGTAGATGTCATATAACTTGATCAGACATCAATATGTCTAAAATAATATGGAAATCCATCAAGGTGTGTATTTAACATAGGTAAATATTTGTCACTCTAAAAATATTTATGGATGGGTCTAATTAGCTAGGGTTCCATCAATAAATCATACCACTATAATGTGATCATATGGCCACACTTGTAAAAGGATACTTGATCCATTGCCTCCACTGTGACTTTCTAATGAAAATATATACATATCTTTATATAAGTGTGATAATACAATACAACCCCAAGAATATATTGTATAATCAATCTCAATGCGAAGAACTATTGATATATACAATATTAAATACCAATTATGCCACCCTCTACTACTATGAATGACACTAATAAAACACAAATAAACTTCAAAAATAGTGGAACATCGCATCTGATAATACTATCCAAATTAACCATCTTACTCAGTTTTATATATATATATATATATATATATATATATATATATATATATATATATATATATATATATATAAAGACCTTTGTCCAATAAAATATATGTAAGATCATTTAATATAACTAGGACTTCCATCTCTAGTAACCTAAATGCTCTCACCTATAAGGAGAAGATGGAAAATATGATATACATCCTCTAATGTTACTGTCATCTCCCTTGTTGGGATCAAGAAAATGAAGGTATTTGGGTTTCACATGTTATATAGGGTTATGAGGAGGTGTAAATCATATTAAATTTGTCTTAATCAAGCCACATGAGCCAACCCTTTGTAATCTATAATGTCTCAATCAGTTGCATCTAGAACTAGCTCTACCAAACTATAAAATGTCTACCATGCCAAAATTATTGAATATGCACATCCTTATGAAACCAAAATAAGATAAAAATATTCATTAGCGGTCACATTCCAATATATATATATATATATATATATGTTACACTTAGTATTAAAATAACAAAAAGATAATAGCATTGGAACTGGCATCGATACAGGATTAAAGCGTCAAATAATAACATTGATGCATGATAATAATTTTAGACGTTGGTATCCAAATCATGACACTTCAATTTAATAAAAAATTAATGTGTCACATACCTTTATTTAAGTATTTTTTGATCCACCTAGAAACTAAATAAAAATTTAAAATGAAAAAAATTCAAAATTCAAAACTACTAGTCAATTGATAGTTAAACCTAATTACCAGTTCATCAAAATCTTGTCCAGCCAAGGCTATTCAGAGTAAATCAAATCACACTAGTTTAAGGGATATACCATGAAACATGGTTTTGTTCTAATCATATATTAAATTTTTTGCAAAGTTTCAAGGTGAAAATTAGTTAAAATTTCTATTCGATGTACATAATATACACCTTATGCAATAACATCAAATACACATATCTTAAGTATAGATTATCTAATTTTAAAACTTAAATTTAAATTGGAATTTATGTAATGATCCATTTAATATTATAAATATTTAAAATACTTTCAAAAATTACAAAAATCACTTACTTTTCTTGCTTACACACAACTACTAACATAGACCCCAAATTATCACCCAAATAATGTTACATTCCTCAGTGCCACTAATACCAAGATACAAATTGGTTAATATATACATGATATCATCACATTTTATTTTTGTGTTAAGATGAATAACATGTAATATTTCACCTCCTCTCGAAATAGGGCATGATATATAGATATGGATTTCACATTTTCATTGTTTTTAATTTACTAGGGGCATGTTGTATAAACATCGATTCCATGTTTTCATTATTTTAGATTTATTGAGGTTATGTAATTTAGACATTAATTCACATTTTCATAGTTTTATATTCAATGGGGTCATGTTTTAGAAACATGTCCTCCATACTTATTACATACCAAAACTCATTAGATCTCCTTCATAACATATGATACATACATATATTTAGGTTAGCTCTATATAATGGTATTACCATTATAGAAAAACAAATTTATTCTCATCATAGATGATAGGGGGTAAAAATAAAGGTTCATTCCTTATAATTTATCGAACACCAATTTGTCTTCCAAATTCATCATATTATTATCAACTATTACTATACCATAGACTTTTATGTATTGATACCCAAGTTGGACTATTATAGAATATTATAGATCCTTACCTATATATTTTTGGAATAAAAATTAGTAAGAGGGGGTGGGTGAATAATTATTCAAAACTTTTCACTCAACTCCATTTAAACATACATGAACCATTCTAACAAACATGTACGTCTTAGCAAGCATAAGCACCAAATCATAAGACTATGAAACACATGAACATAACATATATGTGGGACCTTTTAAAGGGAATAAAACATAACAATGATGAAAATGTAATATATTACTATAAGATAAATACCAATCTTTAGTGAAGCACCAACTCTACATGGAACACCAATCATAACTAACTAAGCACCAACTCAGCTAGGCTTTAGCAAGCACCCACTTGCAAGTAGGCACCAACCCCATACATGACTCAGCACCAACTCAAACACCTAAAAAATTTATCACATTTATAATAATTATTTTCTCATATAATATATGATGATCTTCTTCCTCATCTCTTTGCTCACTTTTATCCCTCTCAAACTGGCCTCTAGTCTTCTTTGCTCAACTAACCCTCTTCATGACTTAATTAGGTATTTTGACCTTGATTCTCATATGCATACCTCATGTATGATATTAATGACATTAATATGATGGTATAAAAGACCTTAATATTCTTACCAATGATCTATATCATTCTCTTGTTCTCCTCTCACTCTAAACACAAACAAATATGTCTAATTAGCCTTGCTTTTATGTAAGTCACTTGATCATATCCTTCTTAGTCAGCCACACACTTTAAATATCTTTGGTAAGCCATGTAATAGATATTATAATATTAAAATATCATGATTAAATCATTAATAAACCAATACATTAGGTCATACATAACTTAATTAGCCCTTACTCCTCTTTTAGGGCTTATGGAGACCTAATATGCCTTCTTAACAACACGTTACCTTTTGATCCTTTTGGAGCATATAAAAACACATTACAATAATAAAAAATAATATTACATTAAAATAAACCTTATAAAACTTAAATTTATTTCCACAACATATTTTAGGTCTAACTACCATTTTAACCCCTTCTCAGAACATTGTTCACAAAAGGCCTGTGCATACACAAAAAAATCTATCTTGAACAACTGAAGCATAAAAAACACTTTTGATAAAAAATGATGGAAAAATATCACATATTCAAAAACCTCTTGATCTCAAACTAATATGAACCTTTTTTATGTTCTTCAATATAGGGTATATAAGCTCAAACTCTTTTCTGCAAGATGCTCACTCAAAACTGCCAACTGACTCCAAAATATAGTCAAGAAAACATGAAATTATGACACCTAATTTAATTAATTAAAGGGATTTAAATTAATTAATAAGATATTATACCATACTTATAGTAACTTACATCAAAATTATTACAAGTACTAATGTAAACTATTAGTGTTGTAGACTAATCTATTGACCTTATCTCTCATAGACTCCACTCAGCCAGGTATGCCATTTTGGCTTCAATGTTCCAACCTATTACAATAAATTAAAATATTATATAAATTATTGATAGATAATTAATGTCCAAAAAAAATCAGCATACACTTAAATCCATCACTCTTACATGAAAACACTTCAGGAAACATCTTCTCACTTTTGCCTAATTTTCTTATTGTCCGTACCATTAGGTCTATTAGCAACTAACCAACTTGGATCACCAAATTTTCACACCCAAGATATTAAACCTGTCCATAAACCTTAATGGATAACAAATACAAGTCTCAAACTTTGATCTTCATCTACTTTGTAACTTTGACTCAGTCAACTATACCTTCTACAATAAATATATGAGAAATAAGGCCTTTCTTGTAGGGTATACTCACTCATCTAAGAAACCAATCACACCTATGGATTATTAATATATTTTAATACAAACTCTAGTAACTTAACTATCCATACCAAACCATTCTGATCACTTTAGAATAATATATTCAACATTAGGTCATTGTTAGGGTTCTTTGAGGGTTTAAACCATCTTCTAGTCTTGATGATCATTCATAAAGATTAGCTCCTATTTATATAAAAAAATGCTTGTAAATTTGAGCTATAAAACTTATTCATATACAATGAATAGTTAAGTTCTAATTCATATGTTTTACATGCTAGTGATTACTTAAAAAAACCTTCTTAGTTAGATGACTCTTCATTTTGTGCACTCGAGAGACATCAAAACAATTTTGAATCCTTTTATTAAAAAAATGACCTAAAATTTTATCCACATGATAAAAAAAACTTTCCTCACCTCTTTCAATGCTCACCCTCCCACCCATGTCATGTAAAATGATCATGATACTCCATCTGGACACTATCTCTCTTTGGCTTTTTATGCCTTGACTTGTAAGTCACAATAGGCCTTAAAATTGACCTTCTAACCATTTTAAAATTTATAAACACCTCGTTTATATGTCATGTAATATAATATCATTATTAACTAATGTAAAACATTCTTCATATGTCTTTTCAAGAACTCATGATGCATTATTAGGCCAAGCAGGATCTAGAACTAGTCTAGTTGTAGACTTGTACTGAGGTACTTACCTTTTAGGCTTCACCTTGAAAATCTCTTGTGTTCAAATGAATATCATTTATGCTCAATAAAAATTATACACTCACTCTTATTATTTTCAACAAAATACCTTTATGGGTCACTTGGAGCATTTTCAAAGTTGTTTACAAATCTTCAAAGCTCAACTAAGGATATATGTAGCTCACTTGTAACATCTTCAAAGCTTCATACACATATCTTCAAAGATAACTTTAAAATAATTTAAATTCCCTCAACAGATCATATATAATCTCAAATAACCTCTCTCATTCTTAAACATTGTCAAGTATTCTTTGGAGCTTCACTAAGGATCTTTGTAGCTCATTTATAGCATCTTTGTAGTTATTTATGTAGATCTTAAAAGTAAACATATTTTTATTTGGAGCTCACTAATTTCATCATGATACCTAGACACACCATATCATAAGGTCCAGACAAATATTTTAAATTTACGTAACACTTCACATACTAACCTTTACTCACTCATTCAGATCTCAATGATATAATTAACACTCATCAATTGGTACTCTCACATCACTACATGAATATCATTTATTCTCAATAAAAATTATACACTCACTCTTATTATTTTCAACAAAATATCTTTATGGGTCACTTGGAGCATTTTCAAAGTTGTTTACAAATCTTCAAATCTCAACTAAGGATATTTGTAGCTCACTTGTAACATCTTTGAAGCTTCATACACATATCTTCAAAGCTGACCTTAAAATAATTTAAATTCCCTCAACACATCATATACAATCTCAAATAACCTCTCTCATGCTCAAACACTGTCAAGTATTCTTTGGAGCTTCACAAAAGGATCTTTGTAGCTCATTCATAGAAACTTTGTAGTTATTTATGTAGATCTTCAAAGTAAACATATTTTTATTTGGAGCTCACTAATTTCATCATGATACCTAGACATACCATATCATAAGGTCTAGACAAATATTTTAAATTTACTTGACACTTGACATACTAACCTTTACTCACTCATTCGGATCTCAATGATATAATTAACACTCATCAATTGGTACTCTCACATCACTACATGAATATCATTTATGCTCAATAAAAATTATACACTCACTCTTATTATTTTCAACAAAATATCTTTATGGGTCACTTGGAGCATTTTCAAAGTTGTTTACAAATCTTCATAGCTCAACTAAGGATATTTGTAGCTTACTTGTAACATCTTCAAAGATTCATACACATATCTTCAAAGCTGACCTTAAAATAATTTAAATTTCCTCAACACATCATATACAATCTCAAATAACCTCTCTCATGCTCAAACACTGTCAAGTATTCTTTGGAGCTTCACTAAGGATCTTTGTAGCTCATTCATAGCATCTTTGTAGTTATTTATGTAGATCTTCAAAGTAAACATATTTTTATTTGGAGCTCACTAATTTCATCATGATACTTAGACATACCATATCATAAGGTCTAGACAAATATTTTAAATTTACTTGACACTTGACATACTAACCTTTACTCACTCATTCGGATCTCAATGATATAATTAACACTCATCAATTGGTACTCTCACATCACTACATTCATAAAATAATAACATGCACTATGTTGGAATAAGAACTCATCATACACATACCTCAAATATTAATTGAACATGAACCTTCACAATAACCTTTAACATCGGTGATAACATTAATGCCAAAACTCAATAATCAATGATAATGCTTAACATCTATAGCAATTGGCTCTTTTTGGTTAGATTGGAGTTATTAAACTATATAGTCTAACTAATGTTTTTGGGTGAGATTGATTACATTACTCATCCTATACTAGGATATATATACATATATATTTCACTTGAGTTTGTTGGTTATGAAATGATACTCTCAATGGCCAAAGCACAACTCTTCCATTTCTAGTTTGGGAGAATGATCACCTCCCAACTCTCCCTATTCTAGGTACAATACCACTAAGGTGAAACCTAGTTTACCACTTTCAAGTTCACTCCTCTTCCTATCCAAAATATGGACAAGGTTGAAATATCCTTTTTCAAGTCTCCACTACTCCAGATCTATTACCATGCATCATATATACAAGTGTATTATATATATTCTCCTTTCCTTATGTAATTTATATTATTTATCATATAGAGATTATATGCACTAATTACTTTGTCTTGTAGTTTTTGATTTCAAGTAATATTCAAAATAATAGATTCAAAGAATGTTCAATTGAAGATAAGGTGTGTGTTACATAATAGGGCATGTGTTTTCTTTCTCTTTAAATTAAGAATTTTAGTCTCATACATTACTAAATTAAAGGGGGTTTGGGGGAATGTAGATACCCATATTTGGTACAAGAGTATAGTTCATATCATGTTATTATAAATTTTATATGTGTAGACTTCTTGATCAAGAATTAGACATATAGTGGCATGAACTTATATGGATGTATTTGGTTTTATTCTATTTTTATTGATTTTACCTTCCTCTTTGGGCTTTTATGTTGTTACCACACCTTTTATCCACCGTGATCCAAAGATCCATGCTTGTTACTCTATCATTTTTATGTTTTTATCCTTTGGACATCTGCATCCATGTTAGACACTTAAATCAACACAAGTGTCCAAACTTATTATTTTATCATTTAATATACCTTACACCTTTTGGACCATTTTATTATGCCTTTTTGGTATTACTATTTTTATGCTTGTGTGCATCACTAGGTCCTAATTTGAAATCAAAATATCCCTATATGTACAAAGGTTATATTATTATTACACTACCTATAAATTTAATCAAGAAAGTTATAATTATAAATTATTTTACATTACCAACTATCAAATTAAACTATAAGATTGAATTAACCATTTGAATCAATAAAAACATCACCATATTCTTACATTATTTATACCAAGGGTTACTATAGGAGAAATAACATATAGTTTCACATTTACAATTAAACATACACGCATAGGAGGGAGTACTACATGTGAGGTTGTGGCCCTCTTTGGAGTATTGGCTATGTGGGAAACAACTAGTAATGACTAAGGTTACTAAGGTTAGCTCGACTCACGTGTTAACCCCTTTTTAGAAAGTCATAAGAAGTTCAAGGTAAAATAACTAAAGTTTTATTCATTGTATGTTCTCATGTACACACTAATGTAATTTAAGGTACATTTAAATTATATAGGTGATAGTGTAGGCCTGGTATAAACTTAGATCCATGGACATGTGTATCTCTTGGACTGGACACCTACGTCATAGGTAGATACCTCCATCAATGCAACTATCCATATTCAACATAAGCATCTAGTTGAAAAAAAGTCAAAATAGAAATTGAACAAGGAACAAAACTTATAATGAGGTCATGTGATGATTTATGATCACTGTAATACCCTAGAACAAATTATCAAAAAAGACATTCTCTCTTTCATTTCCAAGTTACTTTTTACTTATTGTATTTATTGTACATGTGAATGGGTAAATTGTCTTGGTCTTATTATATATTATTGATTTTTGAAAACTACCTTGTTACCTTTAGAAAAAATTTATTACATGCGTGTTTATCTTGTAAACTCCAAAAATCATAAAATAGTAATAATGTTTTCTTTAGGATTATATTTCTCAAAACATAGATCAATAATTTATTTTATAATACAAGTATTTATAGAGCTAGGAGGATGATCTATATCTTAACCACGATGACCATTAACTTCTATAAATTTAGGAAAATTTTCATCTTATAGAGAATTTGGCACTCATAAAAATGTCATAGTTTATAAAAACTATATCTTATTGTATAAATTTCACTTATACAATATTTCTATGATTGTATACTTAATATTATAGTAACAACAAATAACCTTTAGAAAAAATGAGTCCATAGGATAAATAATTTTCTATGCTAATGAAAATGGAAATTCTTCCATGAATGTAGGCAATGAAAGAGGCAAAGGGAGAAATAGAGGGTAAGGTGGAAAACATGGAAAAAATAATAGTCAACATCCATAAAAGAAAAATGATAGATAACATTCATTTTTCAAATTTCATGAAATAAATGGGAGTTACGAGACCCATGAATGCGAAACATAATGGGTCAAAAATTTAATCCTAAAAAATATTAAAAGTAGGAAATAAAAAGAATAAAAACTCAAAACAAGATTTATCTTAATTTTGTAATGCATTCAATTCCTCAATGAATTCAACTTGTGATAATGCTTAGGTTTTAGACACTAGTTTATACTACATATGAATTTATGAAGGGACCTTTTTAGGAGTTTCATTAATAAAGTTGTAGTCTATATTTTGGAAAATAAAACATGTTTTTAACCTCAAATCAAAGGTTTGGATCAACTTAAGTCAATAAGTTTTCTTGACTTCTTCTTTGAAATATGTTATAACTTCTTTCATTGAAAATAATATTTTTGTCTCTAGTTCTAATTTAAAAACAAGGCCACTCCATTATTTGGATGATGGAGAGGTGACGATCACAAAAAATGTGATTCCAAAAATATCATGACTAGATATAAGCAAGTATTTCTTTTATAGTTCAATGGTTATCTAATAAAATGTTTTCATCTTGTTGAATAAGGAATTCCCAAATTTATTCTCTTACATGCCATATTTAGGCACACATAATATGAAAATTTTATCATAGTGTATAAATTAATGTTGTAGGCTTGCCAACACTACCCAAAAACATTGAAAACTATGAAGCTTGAGTATTAGCCAAACATGAAACATAACCATTTCAAAAGTCATAATGGAAAGGTGATATGAAATTTTAGTTGTATCACTCTAATTTATGTTCTATGAAAATTATTTCTATTGGTGGCCATAAGTATTTCATGTTGTTTATTTATCACTGTAATAAAATGACACACACACATATATATATATATATAATATATATATATATATATATAATTTCTAAAGGGAAATGCATAATCCTTGAAAACTTCTCAAAAGTTTCAAATAATGGTTGAAAATTAAACCCAATCCTACATTGGGACACTAAAAACTAAAAACATTGGTTAATTCAAAATAAAGGTATTTTATAAATATATTGATTAGAATTGAATAAAGAATCATCTCATAGTATTTTAGACTCCTCAATAGAAAGGAGTAGTTGAGTAGATGGACATAATCGTGAAGAACATTGTTTTAGAAATGTTTTACCACAAAGTGGAAAATATAAATTTCTAGGTATAATATACTCAAATAACATTCTATATGAAAAATAAGTCACCATTAGTATTCCTTCAATTGAAGACTCCATATGATGTCTCGAGTGGTCATCTCCCTTCAGTACGATATATTCATACTTTTAGATATAGTTGTTATGCATTGATTCTAAAGGAGAAAAGGAAAAAACTAAAACATAAGAGTATCATAAATACATCATTTGGGGATAATAAAAATCATCAAAATAATATAGACTATATGCTATGAATAAAAATAAATTTCTCATCACACGAGATGTTATCTTTTGTGCAATTGGAAAGGATAAAAAATCATTACTTGACAACTAAATTTACTAGAGAAATATGCTAAGTTTTATGTTTACAAGGAGATCAATATGGAAGTTCCAAAAAAATAAGAGGGAACATATAATTGGGAAAACATTGAATCTCTATTTACTCTTATGATTAAAAAAGTGACTCCATTGTTGAAACTTCACCATAAGATGGTCTAATGTTAGAAAATTAAGTAGTTTCCAATCAATAAAATGAGAAACCATTGATTCTGAAAGATACAAAAAATACAAAAAATGCACCGAATAGATATTGAAATATGTCAAAAATGATGAGGTAAGAAAAATATGCACTAAAAGTAAAAATACATTTGCACAACAATCATACAAGTTCCTAGTTGAAATTCAAGATACTATAGAAAATCTTACCTTATAAGACCCTTCAAAAGAAGAAGCAAATGTTAATTTTGTTAAAAATATAAAATATTTGATGCTTTCACAGTCCATATAGTAAATAAATAGTTTTTTTTGAATTAACTATCAAAATTTTAATTCTTCCCAAAAAACTAGACATGGTTTCTTAGAAAAGCTATTTATTTAAGTTTAAAATATTGGTGCATGGAGAAAAGAAATGAAGCTTGAGTATGATGCATTGGTCAAAAATGTAATTTTAGAATTATTTAATCCTTTAATATATTTCAAACTCATTTGTTGTAAATGGGTAGTTTGAAACAAGTACAAAATATATGGCTCACTTGAAAAACTAAAATCAAGGCTTTTTCCAAATGGATTTACTCAAAAATAAAGAATAAATTACATTGAATCATCTACAATAATGAGAAAATGAACTACTATTAGAGTTATATGTTGGCTTTATGAGCTAAAAATTAATGGAAATTTTATGAATTGAATGTAAAATCTACATTTATAAATGGTGATCTCAAATAAATAGTGTATATGACTCAATTTGAAGTTTTTGTAGTAGATGACCAAGATGACAAAGTGTGGAAGCTAGAAAAACTATTTTATGGTTTGAAGCAAACCCCAAGATCATGTTACAAAAATTTAACTAAGAACCATCCAAAACCTAATTTCAGATGTTTTCAATTTGAATTTGTAACTCTTTTTTTGATAAAACAAATGTATTTCTAGTGGTTGATGTGGATGATCTACTTATCAAAGGAAACAATTATAAATACATTTTAAAAATTTAATCAAACTTGAAAAAATGATTTAAAATGATAAATATAGGTTATATTTATTACTTTTTATGTATTTAAGTGAGTTAAAAATCAAAGTATATCTTCAACACTAAACATAAACATATTGGAGAATATCTATGAAAATGAGAAATTATAGATTGTAAGCTTGTTATTACACCCATGGAAAAAAATATAATTTTTTTATGACAAGATACCATAGATTTTGTATATGCTACTAATAAATACAACTCATTATAATTTTGGTTTGTGTGACCATAATTAGATAGATATTTCTTTCACTATTGGTGTTATTTATCAATTCATGCAACAATAATAGAAATTCACTAGCTAGAAAAAAAAAGAGTTCTTAGATATATAAATGGCATATAAAATTTAAATATCAAATAATTTATGGCATGAGACTTCAAACTAGATAGATATCTATATTGTAACTATGTTGATGTTTTTTGATTTAAATTTATTTTAAGGTTTATAATGAATTTGGGAACAATGGTTGTCATTTGGAAGTCAAATAAGCAACTAGTTATGGTAATTTATTTAATATAATAATAATACATGGTAAATTGAGAGGCAAAAAATAAACTTTATGGATTTAAAGGGTTTTTTTCTAATTTATAAGAGCAACAGGGTTTGTCAACACCACTCGTAGTTGACAACACATCTATAATTAAATTGGAAAAAAATTATTTATTCCATGACTAATCCAAGACCATTGATACCAAGTTTCATTTGATTCAAAATTATGTGAAATATTGTAGTTTAAAATTATTATGTTGTCCTATTCTCTAGAAAAAAATAAGCATCTTGACAAAAAAAATTAGAAGAGTAAATATTGAAAATTTTAGAGGCATGATTTCTCCTACATTAAACCATATAGATTAAGGGAGGAGTAATATTATTGTACATGATTTTAGATAATTCTATAGATAATTGTAGGAGAGGATTTGTCTCACATTGGTAGATGAATAATCTACTTAGGTACTTGGATAGTATTCTTGGAAGGTGAATTGAATAGTCATATTTTGGGATCGAAAAATTGTAATCTCTCTTCATTCTTTTAATGTGAATGTAGATTTAGTTTACATTAAATTATCTTTTATTGTCATCTTGATATTCCTAACCTCAGAAATATGGTGTTTCTAGTTAACCTTTATAATTCATTGTGCCCAATTTCATCTCAATTTTATGCAAGAATAATCTTATTCATCCTTAATTTATTTTTATGATAAGAATATATTGCACATTAAATCAATCTTGAATGACCAAAATCATATCATTTATTCACAATACTCTTTCTCAATTTTAAAAATTATAAATATAACTAACTCTTAGTTGTATTAATGCATAATAAATTCTCAACAAAAATATGCATTGGTTTTTTTTAAATGATGCATTAATTTACTCATTTCATTGAAAATATTCAACAAAGTGATTCAATAATATTTTCAATGGTATTTTTACTATCCAATTACAACAATCTAATATTATTTTTATCTTAATACATAATCTTAATAAATATGATCTTAATTAAGTCACTAAAATTATTTTAAGGATGATAATAGAGTTGAATTTTGTCACCCTATAGTAACATGCTAACATCAATCTTAGTAACACACTAACATCACCCTCTAATGTCAATTTTTAATGTTGGTTATGAGTGACATCCTAAAGTCACCTCCTAGTGTTTCCTCCCTAATGCAAGTTTAATTCTGACTAACACTAAAATTAGTTAATAATGTAAATTTAAATGGTAAAATATTATTACATGATAAGTTAAATAAAAATTAATATATTACATAATTATTTATATAAAACCCAACAATGGGAATAAAAATATTCATAATTATTGGTAAGTCTATTGTTTTGAGATTTACACCAATGGGTGTCTAAAAATATAACAAAATCTATTTGATTATATATTTAAGACTTTCATAGACCAAGTTGTGACAAGGAATATTTGTATAAACATCTAATATATTTATATATTGAGCATGTTATAATAAAAAGTACTTCATCTTCTTCTTTGTTTATGTTAAAAAATATGCACATTTCATTTTTTTTCACTGGGGCATTTGAACAAGTGTCTATCCACTTGTTCTAATTAAATCACAATTTTCTTAGGTTGCCAAAAAAATGTTAAATTCTATTTTAAACAATCAAACCCATGTGAATTTGACATCCAATCTCCCTATTACTAAAGATATCTTTAAATACATTCCACAAAAAGACAACCATATAAATATAATGAAACATATCCCAAGTACATAACATGTTGTCTCTACCTAATTTAATCTATATTAATGTCAATAAAATACAACATTTAACTTGATAGCCAACTACATATCAATATATTAAATCCTCATTAGCACAAGAGGGAGGCTCTAAACATCTATCTTACCAAGCATGGTTATCTTGGAAATATGCATGTAATTAAATATGTCTTGAAAAATTAGCCCATGCATTATAGCATCCCAAATGGCTCCTTATCAAATTTTAAAAAACTTGAAGATGTGTTCTTATAAAATTTACATCGATGTAACTTTCCTAAGTTACCACGAAACATTTTAAAGCATTTCCATAAAATAATAATGAGCTTATGAAAGACTATTGTTTTATTGTTTTTAGAATATTGGAGTTAATTCCTAATAATAAACATGCTAAGCAATGTAAATCAGTAAATAAATATGCTTGTATTAACCTATTGATTTGTGTAAATAGATTATATTTTTACCTTTTCTAAATATAGTATGAAGTGAGAGAGATTAGAATTTAGCTTATTCTAGCTGATCTGGACTAAGACAAGCTCTGATACTAGAGGAGTAGGACTGAGAAACAATTGAAAATAGGTCTCTGGACTTTGTTTCTTGATTAGATAGGAGCACCAAAAATAGGACACCCTATTATCTGATGTTGTATTCCTATTCTAAAGTTGTTGTCCTGAGATTGAAAATTTTATGGGTTTTATTCAGAATGCCTGTGTTACCCTATCACTAAAATTTCAAGGTTGGGGAGCTGATGGAGGTCATTTTATACCTTTTCTAATCTTAAAAACTTTTAAGATCTCTTGGTGCTTGAACTTGAATGAAAACTTGGGAAAGAGAGAGAAGGGGTTAGTGTGTAAAGGATACGTTAGACACACTTCACACCCTGTGTGTGGGCACACTGCCTACATACCAATACTCTGAAGAGGGATTAAGCTAATTTAGTTTTCCCATTGAAGTGCTTGGTGAAATTTGTGTATGATCAGTGTAACAAGAAAATGAATTTGGATGTGCTTTAGCTAGCTAGGGATTGATGCAATGACTTGAGTAGGCTTTGAATGATTTGGAAGGATGTATGCAAAGAATAGGGAACATTAATTGAGTGTATTTGATTGTATTCTTGTGTCTCTCTTGAAAATGAGTTCTAGCCCTTATTAATGGAATTTTAATGGACTTTTATATAATGATTAATGATCATGGGTTAGATGAATTTGTATTAGGCCAACAAAGAAAAAGATAAGGATTCGGTAAAATCTTATCATTGGAGGTAAAACTTAACCTAAAAAATAGCATTGAAAATAGGACACCCTAGGTTCCAGTGCTCCTATTCTATTTGGGAACAATTATCTAGAGGGAAAAAAACTTGAGGGGATTGATCTAGGATCAAAAGGGCTGCATGGGTCTAAAAAAAATATGTTTTTAAAGCTTTGGATGACTGCGTGAGCCAATAAGAGGACCTACAGATTAGGTGTATTATCCATACTAAAGTTGTACATTTTACATGACTACATTTTCCTCCACCTTTATTCTAGTGATACAACAAAGTGAAATAATAGGATAAATGAAAATAAGAAGCATAATTGAACTTACTTGTAAGGGTGAAGATCATGAAGCTATGTGATGTTGGATGTGCATAGAGAGAACACATTGTGAATTGTGAATCTACAATAAAAACGTAAAGTAGATTAGTTCTTACTAGGTGCATTATAGCTAAAATAAGAATGTACAAGAGCTAATTAAGAGGAAGAAAAATGAATTAATACACCTAACCAGATACACAAAGCAATACAAAACTTGTTATGATTCTATAATGTGATGGATTATGTTGAGTGTGTGTTGAATCAAGAGTAATATCATGAACAAAGCTGAGTGCTCAATTCCCTAAAAATTGGCTCAAGAATGAAAAGGCTGGCCCTTTGGCTCCATCATCACTAACTATGTGAAGTTAGTGAATCATGCATGTGCTAATCGATGTCTTAGCTATGTGTCTAATCCATCTGAATAGGTGGCTCAAGAAAACAAAGGTTAGTTAGACCTTTGGCTCCATCATTGCCCCGTGAAGTGAATCTAAGAAGTGATACCAATATAGAATAGATGTCATATGATATGGATCATGGAGCCCATTGATATTCTATAAATCTAAAAATGTGGCATGGATAGCCTAAATAGATGCTATAAACTAGGCAATTCTTGTCCATTTTGAAAGATGGAAGATATGCTTGTATGAAAGCCTCTCTGAAATTAATGCAAAATTATTATGTGAAAGCCAACTTGAAAAGCTAAAGTTGTAAGAAAGTTTAACTAAAATCTGATGCCAACCACCTACAGATGGAGTAAGGCACACAACTATTGAGAATCCCTGAAAGAAGCTAAACTCGGAAAGAAAATAAGATCAATGTGCCATACACATTACCCCAAATCAATGATGTCTAGAACATGGATTTTGATATATAATTTATACCAACTACCTAATCTAAATTGAAAATGAGAACCATCATGCCGTGCATGATAACCCACTATATCGAATTAAATTGTACTGAAACTACTAAATTTCATTGATTTAGAAGTGCAAAAACTATCCCTGGACTAAACTTTTTGCCTATTTTTGGAAACCCTAAGCGTTTTCCTACCTAGATAAGAGTTTGAAAATTTGGATGCCCCTGTGTTTGATGCTACTATCCATTTTTGGTGCTATTATCTAGTGTGAAAACTAACTACTGATATGAAACTATCACTATTTTTTTGCTCTAGTTTGATCAGTTTGGCCTTTGGATTTGATACTGAGTGTTCTGAATGTTGTTGTTTCAACTATTAGGAGATTTTATCTCTATGACAAACCCATAATTGATTCCCCTTCATCTAAGGGTAGGAATGATGAACCTAAAATGACTTCCCTCAGAAGAAAAGAGTCTTGAAAGTGTGTTAAACTACATAGATACATGATATATCATTGATATTTAATAAGATATCTCTGGATATAGAAATTTTTTTATTAAGAGATTTTTAAATCAATAGGGGTAGGCCAAGATAGATATATCGATGTGAAATAATGTGCAAATTACTAGATTGGAACTAGAAATGTTAGATATTAGTTATTAGTTTGTTAGTAAGCATGGAGGGATGGAACATGATGTCCATTATGGCATCCAAGAATCAAGATAAATGCATGATTGGAATCATGGAATTATACATAGTGAGGAGCAAACAAGAAAACAAGCATATGAAGCAAGAAGCATACAATGGTGGCCAAGGAGCCATGCAAACAATGGACATGGACACATGTCACTAAAACTGGAAGAAAATCGTGGAAGGCATGTTCAAATGCCACATACACACATAATTGGTAAAAGCAAAGTTAACACAAGGGCTAAAAACGCATGAAATAGCATACAAATAAAGGACATTGGTAGATATATATGAAAGAGAGGAGGGACAGATATAACCACTAGTGCTTACTTATGTCTAGTAACGATAGGGAGATACTTAAAAGTAGTCAAAGAGTTAAATATATCTAATTATAAAAAAATGTATATAAACAACATTCCACATGATAGATAACAAACAAGGGATAAAGAACATGGAATTGTGCATTAATGCATAGAAAACTTTGACTTGAATCATGACATTTATAATATGTTTTTCACTTGAGTGTGTTGGTTGTGAAATTATATTCTTGATGGTTGAAGCACCACTATTCCATTTATAGGTTGGGATCATGATCACCTCCCAAATCTCCCCAATCTAGGTATAATATGACTAGGGTGAAACCTAGTTTACCACTTGTAAGTTCACTCATCTTCCTATCCAAAATATGGATGAGGTTGCAATTTTCATTTTCCAGTCTCCACTACTCTAAACTTGTTACCATGCACCATATACACAAGTTTATTGTATCCATGTTCTTTCTATGTTAATTTATATTATTTCTCATATAGATATTATATGTGCTAATTACTTTGTGGTATACTTTTTTATTACAAGTAATTTTCAAAATAAGAGATTTAAAGAAATTTCAATTAAAGACAAGGTGTGTTATACACAATAAGACATGTGTTTTATTTCTCTTTAAATTAGTATTTTTATCTTATTTAATTACTAAATTAAAAGGTGGGGTTGGGGGGGGGGGGGGAGGCATGGGGGAGGGGGCAGCGGTGTTGTAGACACCCATATTTGATACAAGCATAATTCATAGCATGTTGTTATAGATTTTGTATTGGTATACCTCTTGATCAAGAATTAGACATCTAGTGGAATGATCTTATATGGATCTCTTTGGTTCCATTCTATTTTTCTTGATTTCACCTACTTGTTTGGGTTTGTATGTTATTACGACACCTTTTATCTGTGTTTTATTTCTCTTTAAATTAGTATTTTTAGTTTATTTCATTACTAAATGAAAAGGTGGGGTACGGGGGATGGTGGTATTGTAGACACCCATATTTGGTACACGCATAATTCATAGCATGTTATTATAGCTTTTGTATGTGTAGACCTCTTGATCAAGAATTAGACATCTAGTGGAATGATCTTATATGGATCTCTTTGGTTCCATTCTATTTTTCTTGATTTTATGTACTTGTTTGGGTTTGTATGTTATTACGACACCTTTTATCCATAGTGATCCAAAGATACATGATTTTTATTCTATCATTTATATTTTTTATCCTTTGGACACCTACTTCAATGTTGTAAACTTACATTGACACAAGTTTCCAAAAATAACACATGTGTCTAGACTTATCCTTTTATCCTTTTCTATACCTTTCACCTCTGGGACCATTTTATTATTCCCTTTTGTTATTTATATTTTCAACATTGTGTATGCCACTAGGTACTAATTTAAAATCAAGAGACACCTATATATTCAAATTTTATAGTCTTATTACACTACTTATAACTTTGATCAAGTGAATTATAATTAGAAATTATTTTAAATTATCAACTATAAAATTAAACTATAACACTAAATTAGGTGTTTCAATCCATTCAAAAACATCACCATATTATTACATTGTTTGTACCAAGGATTATTATAGGAGAAAGAGCATATAGTTTCACATTTACAATTACACATACATTCCTAGGAGCAAGAACTACATTCACATTTAACGCCATATTTAGAGTATTGGCTATGTGGGCAAAACTTAAGAATGATTAGCATTAATAGGGTTAGCTCGAATCATGTGCTAACAATTGAGGGTTTTTTTCAATGTCATATGAAGTCTATGGAAAAAGAGTGAGGGTTTTTTTCATTATATGTATCTAATGTACACACTGATGTAATTTGAGGTACACGGAAATTATATAGGTGATAGTGCATGCAAGGTATAAAATTAGATCCATCCATATGTGTAGTTTAGATTAGACACATATGTCATAGGTAAACACCTCCATCAATACAACTATCCCTGCTCAATGCAAGCATCTAGTCAAAAAAAAGTCAAAATGTAGAATGAACAGGGCACAAAACTTTTAATGAATTCAGGTGATGACTCATGATCATTGTAATACCTCAGAATAGATTATCAAATAAGACATGCTCTCTTTCATTCCTTAGTTACTTTGCACTTTTTTTATTTATTTTACTTTTGAATAGGTAAATTATCTAGATCCTATTATACATTAT
Organism: Torreya grandis; assembly: GCA_037957365.1. Taxonomy (NCBI): domain Eukaryota; kingdom Viridiplantae; phylum Streptophyta; class Pinopsida; order Cupressales; family Taxaceae; genus Torreya; species Torreya grandis. The sequence continues at coordinate 1,076,355 of JARHVA010003036.1, read as the reverse complement.
TGAGTTTTTAATACTACCTTGTTACCTTTAAAAAAATATATTATTTTTGTGTTTATCTTGTAAAATCCAAAAATGTAAAATAGTATCCATTGTATATATAGGATTATATTGATTAAAACATAGATCAATACATTCCTTTACAATACAAAGTATTTATAGAGTTAGGAGGCTGATTTATCTCATAACCATCATGACCATTCACTTATGGAATATTAGGAAACTTTTCATCTTCTAGAGACATTTAAAATTCAAAAAGGGTCATATTTTATAAAACCTATATCTTATGGCATACTTGTCACTTATACAATATTTCTATACTTTTATAAATAATATTATACTGCAAACAAAAAAACTTTGGGAAAAATGAGTCCATAGGAGAAATAATTTTCTATGATAATGAAATGCTAAATTCTTCCAAGAGTGTAGGAAATGATAGAGGCAAAGGGAGAAATAAAGGGAAAGGTGGAAACAATGGAAAAAATAATATTCAATATCAAGAAAATAAAAATGATAGATAACATTTAGTTTTTAAATGTCATGAAAGAAATGGGAGTCATGAGACCCATGAATGCAAAACATCATGGGTCAAAATTGAATCCTACAGAAAATTAAAAGTAGGAAAGGAAAAGAGTAAAATCTCAAAATAAGATTTAGATTAATTTTGTAGTGAATGGGTGATTTATTTCTTAGATAGAGAAAATAATTCCTCAAAGAATTCAACTTGTGATAATGCTTAGGGTTTAGACACTAGTTTACACTACATCTAACTTTATGAAGGGACATTTTGAAGAGTTTCATTAATAAAGTTGTGGTCTATTATATTTAGAAAATAAAACATGTCTTTAACCTCAAGTCAAAGGTTTGGATCAACTCAAGTCAATAGGTTTTCCTAACTTCTTGTTTTAAGCGTGTTATACCTTAGTTGAAAATAATATTTTTCTCTCTAGTTGTCATTAAAGAATAAGGCCACTTCATTCTTTGGATGATGGAGAGGTGAATATCACAAAAAATGTGATACCAAAAATATCATGACAAGATATGAGGAAGGATTTTTTTATAGTTCAATGGTGATATAATAAAATATTCTCATCTTGTTGAATAAGGAATGCCAAAAATTATTCTCTCTCATGCCATATTTAGGCACACAAACTATGAAAATTTTAGCATAGTGTATAACATTTATGTTATAAGCTTTCCAACACTACCCAAAAACATTGAAAATTATGAAGCGTGAGTATTAGCCAAACATGAAATGTAACCATTTCAAAAGTCATAATGGAAAGGTCACAAGAAATTTTAGTTGAATCACTTTAATTTATGTTCTATGGAAATTATTTCTACTGGAAGCCACAAGTACTTCATGTTGTTCATTTATCACTATAGTAGAATGACCTAGATATACTTTCTAAAGGGAAATACATAAGCCTTCAAAACTTCTCAAGGGTTTCAAAAAATGGTTGAAAATGAAACCCAATCCCACATTGGGACACTAAGAAATAAAAACATTGGTTAATTCAAATCAAAGGTGTTTTAAAAATATCTTAATTAGAATGGAATAAAGCATCATCCCATAGTATTTTAGAAGCCTCAATAGAAAGGAGTAGTTGATAAGATGAATAAAATTATGAAGAACTTTATTTTAGAAATGTTGTACTACAAAGTGGTAAATATAAATTTATAGGTATATTAAAAACAAATAACATTATATATCCAAAATAAGTCACCATAAATAGCCCTTCAATTGAAGCATCCATGTGATGTCTTGGGTGGTCATCTCCCTTTAGTGTGACATATTCATACTTTTAGATATAATTATTATGCATTAATTCGCAAAGAGAATAGGAAAAAACTAGAACATAAGAGGACCTTAAATTAATCATTTGGGGATAAACAAAATCATCAAAGTCATATAGACTATATAGTGAGAATAACAATAAATTTCTCATCACAAGAGATGTTATATTTTATTAAATTTGAAAGGACAAAAAATCAATAGTTGATAACTAAATTAACTAGAGAAATATGATAAGTTTAATGTTTACAAAGATACCTATATGGAAGTTTCGAAAAAATAAGGGGAACCTATAATTGGGAAATAAAAGATTCTCTATTTACACTTGTGATTAAAAAAATCACTCCCCTATAGAAGAAATTGAAATTTCACATAATATCGTCTGATGTTAGAAAATGAATTAGTTTCCAATCAATCAAATAAGAAATCATTGATTATGCAAGCTACAAAAAAATACCGAAATGGGCCAAATAGATATTGAAATATGTCAAAAATGATGAGGTTGGAAAAGTAGGTACTAAAAGTACAAATACATTTTCACAACAATCATAAAAGTTCCTAGATGCAATTCAAGATACTATAGAAAATATTACCTTGTAAGACCCTCCAAAAGAAGAAGCAAATGCTAATTTTTATTTTAAACCTACTTCCTTCAAATAAGATAAAAATATCAAATATTTGATTCTTTCACAATTCATATAGTAAATAAATTGTGTTTTTGGATTAACTATGTCAAATTTTTAATGTTTCCCAAAAAAATTAACATGGTTTATTAAAAAAATGCAATTTATTTAATTTAAAAATATGATACATTGGCTAAAAATGTAATTTTGGAATTATTTAATTCTCTAATCAATTTAAAACTCATTGGTTGTAAATGGGTAGTTTGAAACATGTAAAAAGTATATGGCTCACTTGAAAAACCAAAATCAAGGCTTTTTCCAAATGGATTTACTCAAAAATAGAGAATAAATTACATTGAATCATTTACACCAATGATAAAATGAGCTACCATTAGAGTTCTATGTTGGCTTTGGGAGCTAAAAATGAAAGGAAAGTTTACCAAATGGATGTAAAAACTACATTAATGAATGGTGATCTCAAATAAATAGTGTTCATGACTCAAGCTAAAGGTTTTGTAGTAAATGACCAAGAGGACAAAGTGCGCAAGATAAAGAAAATTATTTGATGGTTTGAACCAAGCCCCACGAACATGGCATAAAAAGTTCACTAAGCACTATCCAAAACCTAATTTTAGATGTTTTCAATTTGAATTTATAACTATTTTTTGATAAAACAAATGTATTTCTAGTGGTTGATGTGGATAATCTGAATATCAAATAATTTTTTAAATACACTTTAAAAATCAAATCAAACTTACAAAAAGGCTTTGAAATGATAAATCTAGGTTATATTCATTAATTTTTAATATTTAAGTGATTTAAAAATGAAAGTATATCTTCAACACTCAACACAAATATATTGGTGAAATTCTAATCAAATTACAAATGATAGATTGTAAGCTTCTTAGTACACCCATGGAAAAAGAATATGAAAATTATATAACAAGATACCATAGATTTGGTATATGCTACTAATAAATATATCTCACTAGAATTTTGATCTATCTCACCATAATTAGATAGATGTTTATTTCACTATTGGTGTTCTTTATCAATTCATGTAAAAAAAATAAAAAGTCACTAGTTAGAAACAAAAAGAGTTGTTAGATATCTAAAAGGTTAATAAATTTTCAAGCTAAATTGATTTAGGGTATGAGACCTCAAACTACTCAGATGTTTAGATTGTAACTATGTTGATGATTTTGGAATGAAATATGCTTTGAGGTTTATAATGAATTTGGGAATAATGGTTGTCATTTTCAAGTCAAAGAAGAAATTAGTTATGGTAATTTATTAATAAAACAAGATTACATGGTATCTTGAGAGGCAAACAAATAAATGGTATGGATTTAAAGGGTTCTTTCTAATTGATAGGAGCAACATGTATTTTCAACACCACTCGTAGTTGACAACACATCTACAATTAAAATGGAAAAAAAT
>JARHVA010003036.1:1005000-1067500 GCA_037957365.1 Torreya grandis | reverse complement strand
TCCTTACCACCATATATACACATATGTTCATCCTAAATCATCCCCCATAAGAATGGAAACCATGGGATGTCTCTCATCTCCAAGTCAAGGAACTAGATCTGTAGTTGTGGTTCATGGCCTATCATGGGGCCTATGCCTACTCTACACTATCTAATGCCATGGGCAGGGTGTTGAAAGCACTCTTTGCTATATACCAAACTATCATTGGACATATTCATACAAAAATAACTAGTATACATAAAGAGTCTGGTCAACCAACCACATGATAATCTCGATCCTCTAAAGCTCATGCCCATCCTTAGGCCATCCATCAAATGCCCTATATAGATTTCATATAACTTGATCTAATGTCAATGTGTCCAAAATAATGTGTCACTTCATCATGGTGTGTCATTTACCAAAGGGAAATACTTGTCACTTTACAAATATTTATGAATGGGCCTTATTAGCTATGGTTCCACCAATCGACCATACCATAGTAATCTACTCATGTGCCCAAACCTATAAAAGGGTCCCTTTTCTAATTCCTCTACCATGAATCTTCAATGAAAATATGTATATATCCTTATATAAGTGTGATAATACAATACAACCCCAAGAATATGTTATATGATCAATATTAATGTGAAGAACTATATGATAAATATATTATTAAATACTAATTATGGAACCCTCTACTACTATGAAAGACACCAATTAAACACAAATAAATGTCTAAAATAGTGGAACATCATATCTGATAATACTATCCAAATGAAGCATCCTACTCAATTCTACATATCAATCAATCTAGGCAATAAAATATATGTAAGATCATTGAATATAACTAGGACTTCCATCTCCACCAACCTAAACACTTTCACCTCTAATCTTAAGATGGAAAATATTATATACATCCTCTAATGTGACTATTAACTCTATTGTTTGGAGCCAACAAATATAGGTATTTAGGTTCCACATTTTAGTTAGGTTTATTAGGAGGTGGAAATCATATGGAATTTGTCCTAATTTTTCCATATGACCCAACCCTACCTAATCTATAATGACCTAGTCAGACACATCTAGAAATAGCTCTGCCAAACTATAACAATGTCTACCATGCTAAAATTATTGAACATGCAGGTCCTTATAAAATAGAAATAAAAATAAAATAATCAATAGTGATCACATTCCTATAAAAAAATATATTTTACACTTAGTATTTAGAAAACAAAAAGACAATAGCATTGGACACTATCATCAACATAGGTCAGAAGCGTCAGATACTAACATTGATGCATGACAATAATTTTAGATGTTGGCATAAAAATCAAGACATTTCCATCAAATAACTAATATAAGTATCTTGTACCTTAATGTAAGTATTGGTTGATCCACCTAAAACCCCAAAAAATTCAAAAATTCAATACTACTAGTCAATTGATAGTTAAACTTAATTACTATTTCATCAAAATCTTGGCCAGCCAAGGCTATTCAGAGTAAATCAAATAACCCTTGTCTAAGGCATATACCATGCAACATGGTTTTATTCTACTCATATAAAAAAAATCTTCAAAGTTTCAAGGTGCAAATGAGTTACCATTTCTATTCAAAGTACCTAATATACACATTTTGCAATAACTTTAAATACACATTTCTTGAGCGTTGATTATCTAATTTCAAAACTATAAGTTGATTTAGAATCTATGAAATGATCCATTTCATATTATAAGAATTTAAAATACTTCCAAAATTATAAAAAAAATCACTTACTTTTCTTGTTACACAACATTATCATAGATCCCAAATTATCACCCAAATAATGTTACATTCTTCGGTACCACTACTACCAGGATACAAATTGGTTACTATATACATGAGATCATCACCTTTTCCTTTTGTGATAAGGTGAATAATAGGTACTATTTCACTTCCTCCCAAAAGGAGTCATTTATATGCCTAGGGGCATGACATATAGACATGGCTTCCACATTTTATTAGTTTTTGATTTAGTAGGGGTATGTCGTATAGACATGGATTCCACATTTTCATAGTTTTAAATTCAATGGGCATATGTCATTTAGACATGGTTTCCATGTTTTCATAGTTTTAGATTTAGTGGGGTCATGTTTTAGAAACATGTCCTCCACACTTATGACATATCAAAAATCCCTAGAAATATTTCATATCATATGATTCAGATACATATTTAAGTTATCTATTTATACAATGGTACTCCAATTATACACTTTAATTTATTCACATTAGATATGATAGGGGTTTTCATAATGGTTCATTCCTTATATTTTATAAAACACTAATCTATCTTCTAAATTCATCATATTATTATGGATTGTTACTATACCAAATACTTTTATACATTGATACCCAAGTTGGACTATTACAGGATATTACTGAGCCTTACCTATCTATAGCAATTGGCTCTTTTGATTTAGATTGGATTGATTAAACCATCTAGTATCACTGTTGTTTTTGGGTGAGATTGATTACATCACTCATCCTATACTGGGACACACACACACACACACACACACACACACACACACACACACACACACACACACACACACACACACACACACACACACACACACACACACACACACACACACACACACACACACACACACACACACACACACACACACACACACACACACACACACACACACACACACACACACACACACACATTTTTAACTTGAGTGTGTTGGTTGTGAAATGATACTCTCAATGGATGAAGCACCCATTTTCCTTTTCTAGGTTGGGATCATGATCACCTCCCAAATTTCCCCAATCTAGGTACAATACTACTAGGGTGAAACCTAGATTCCCACTTGTAAGTTGAATCATCTTCTTATCCAAAATATGAATGACATTGCAATTTCCCTTTTCTAGTATCCACTGCTCTATATCCATTACCATGCATCATATACACAAGTTTATTGTATCTATGGTCTTTTTTATTTTAATTTCTATTATTTTTCATATAGATATTATATGTGCTAATTAATTTATGGTATACTCTTTTATTTCAAGTAATATTCAAAATAAGATATTCAAAGAAACTTCAATCAAAGACAAGGTGGGTTGTACATAATAGGACGTATGTGTTTTATTTCTCTTTAAATTATTAATTTTAGTTTCATACATTACCAAGTTAAAAGGTGGGATGCAGATAATCATATATTGTACAAGCATAGTTCATAGCATGTTGTTATAGATTTTGTATGTGTAGACCTCATGATCAAGAATTAGATATCTAATGAAACAATATTATATGAATATCTTTGGATCCATTCTATTTTTATTGATTTTAACTTGCCTCTTTAGGCTTGTATGTTGTTATGACACCTTTTATCCACACTGATCCAAAGATCCATACTTTTGATTCTATCATTTATGTGTTTTTATCCTTTGGACACCTGAATCCGTGTTATAAACTTATGACACAAGTGTCTAAACATAACACAAGTGTCTAGACTTATCGTTTTATCTTTTTCTATACCTTTCACCTCTAGGACCATTTTCTATTCCATTTTGTTCATTCTATTTTAAGCCTTGTGCATGCTACTAGGTCCTAATTTGAAATCAAGAGACACCTATATGTAAAAAGTTTATAGTCTTATTACACTACCTAAAAGTTTAATCAAACAAGTTACAATTAGAAATTATTATACATTATCAACTATCAAATTAAAATACAACACTAAATTAACTATTTGAAGCAACTAAAAAACATCACCATATTCTTACATTGTTTGTACCAAGGGTTGCTATATGAGAAAGAGCATATAGTTTCAGATTTATAATTACACATACATGCCTAGGAGGGAGAACTACATTTGATTTTAATTCCATCTTTAGAGTATTTATTATGTGGGCAAAACTTATCAATGATTAAGTTTGCTAGGGTTATCCTGTATCATGTGCTAACCCTTTTTACCAAGTCAAAAGAAGTCCAACAAAAAAGAGAGAGGGGTTTTTTCATTGTATTTATATAATGTACACACTCTTGTAATTTGAGGTACATGAAAATTATACAAGTGATAGTACAGGCATGGTATAAACTTAGATCCATCCATGTGAGTATTTTAGATTAGAAACCTATGTTAGAGGTAAACACATACATTAATGCAACTATCCTTGTTTAATGCAATCATATAGTTGAAAAAAAGTCAAAATGTAGATGAATAAGGCACAAAATTTTTAATGAGGTCATGTGATGACTCATGATCATTGTAATACCTTAGAATATATTATCAAACAAGGTATGCTCTATTTCATTCCTTAGTTACTTTGCACTTATTGTATTTATTATACATGTGAATGGGTAAATTTTCTTCATCTTAGTGTACATGATTGAGTTTTTAATTCTACCTTGTTACCTTTAAGAAACTCTTATTGTTTTTGTGTTTATCTTGTGAACTCTAAAAATCATAAAACACTAACCTTGGTCTCGATAGGATTATATTTCTTAAAACATATATCAATACTTTCCTTTGCAATACAAATTATTTATAGGGTTAGGAGGATGAACTATCCCTTAGCTATCATGGCCATTCAATTCTAGAATATTAGGAAACTTTTCATCTTCTAGAGACATTTAACATTCACAAAAAGGTCATATTTTATAAAAATTATATTTATCACATAATTGTCAATTATACAATATTTCTATGATCTTATAATTAATATTATACTACTAGTAAAAATATTTGGGAAAAAATGAATCCATAGGAGAAATAATTGTCTATGCTAATGAATAGGGAAATTCTTGGAATAATGTAGGAGATGATAGAGGCAAAGTGAGAATCAAAGGGAATGGTGGAAAGTATGGAAAAAATAATAGTCAACATCAAGAAAATAAAAATGATAGATAAAATTCATTTTTCAAATGTCATGAAAGAAATAGTAGTCATGAGACCCATGAATGCAAAAAATCATGGGTCAAAATTGAATCCTAAAAAATATTAAAATTAGGAAAGGAAAAGAATAAAAACTCAAAACAAGATTTAGCTTATTTTTGTATTTAATGGGTGATTTCCATCTCAGATAGAGAAAATAATTCCTCAAAGAATTCAACTTGTGAAAATTCTTAGGTTTTAGACACTGGTTTACACTACATATGACTTTATGAAGTGACCTTTTCAAGAGTTTCATTAATAAAGTTATGGCCCATTATATTTTCCAAATAGAACATGTCTTTAACCTCAAGTCAAAGGTTTGGATCAACTCAAGTCAATAAGGTTTCCTAACTTCTTCTTTGAAATGTGTTATACCTTCCTTAGTTGAAAATAATATTTTTGTCTCTTGTTCTCATTCATAAACAAGTCCATTCCATTCTATTGATGATAAAGAGGTGAAGATCACAAAAAATGTGATACCATAAATATCATGACTAGATATGAGAAATTATTTATATTATAGTTCAATGGTGATCTAATGAAATGTTCTCATTTTGTTGAATAAGTAATGCCAACAATTATTCTCTTACATGCCATATTTAGGTACACATAATATGAAAATTTTAGCATAGTGTATAACATTGATGGTGTAGGCTTTCCAGCACTACTCAAAAGCATTGAAAACTGTGAAGCTTGAGTATTAGCCAAACATGAAACATAACCATTTCAAAAATCGTAATGGAAAGGTGAAAAGAAATTTTAGCTGGCTCACTCTAATTTGTATTCTATGCAAATTATTTCTATTGGTATTCACAAGCACTTCATGTTGTTCATTTATTACTAAAGTAAAATGACTTAAATATACTTTCTAAATGGAAATACATGAGCCTTCAAAACTTCTCCAAATTTTCAAATAATGGTTGAAAATGAAACCCAATCCCACATTGGGACACTAATAACTAAAAACATTAGATAATTCACATCATAGGTGTTTTAAAAATGTCTTAGTTAGAATGGAATAAACCATCATCTCATAGTATTTCAGACTCCATGATAAAAAGGAGTAGTTGAGTAGATGAACAAAATTCTGAAGAACATTATTTAAGAAATGTTGTACCATAAAGTAGTAAATATAAATTTCTAGGTATAATCTACTCAAATAACATTATATATCCAAAATGAGTCACCATCAATATTCCTTCAATTGAAGACTCCATATGATGTCTTGGGTGGTCATCTCCCTTCAGTGCGACATATTCATACTTCTAGATACAATTTTTATACATTGATTCCCAAAGAGGAAATGAAAAACCTAGAACATTAGAGGACCATAAATGCATCATTTAGTGAGAATCAAAATCATCAAAGTCATATAGACTGTATGATTAGAACAACAAAAAAATATCATCATAAGAGATGTTACCTTTTATGAAATTGGAAAGGACAAAAAACCATTAGTTGACAACTAAATTGATAGAGAAATATGCTAAGGTTGATTTTTTAAAAGAGATCAATATAGAGGTTCCAAAAAATTGAGGGGGAACCTGTAATTTAGAAATAACATAATCTCTATTTACTCTTGTAATTAAAAATGTCACTCCCTATTGGAAGAAATTAAAATTTCATCATAAGATGGTTTGATGTTAGAAAATGAAGGAGTTGCTAATCAATAAAATGAGAAACCATTGATCCTGCAATCTATAAAAAAATACCAAAATGGGACAAATAGACATTGAAAGATGTCATAAATGATGAGGTTGGAAAAATAGGCACTAAAAGTACAAATACATTCGTAAAACAATCATACAAGTTCATAGATGGAAAATACAAGATAATATAGAAAACTTTACCTTGGAAAACCCTTCAAAAGAATAATAATGTTTATTAATTTTAACTTTGAACCTACTTCCTTAAAATAAGTTAAAAATATCAAAGATTTAATGCTTTCATAGTTCATATAGTAAATAAACATTTTTTTGGAATAAATTGTGTCAATTTTTAATGCTTATAAACAAATGGACACGAGTTTATTCCAAAAAACTATTTATTTAAGTTAAAAATATTGGTGCATGGAGAAAAGAAATGAAGCTTGAGTATGATGCATTAGTCAAAAATGTAATTTTAGAATTGTTTAATCGTATAATCAATTTCAAACCCATTAGTTATAAATGGGTAGTTTGGATCAAGTAAAAACTAGATGTCTCACTTGAAAAACAAAAATCAAGGCTTGTTCCAAATAGATTTACTCAAAAATAAGGAATAAATTACATTGAATCATTTGCACCAATGACAAAATGAACTACCATTAGATCTATGTTGGCTTTGGGAGCCAAATATGAATAGAAAGTTCACCAAATCGATGTAAAAACTACATGTATGAATGGTTATCTCAAATAAATAGTGTACATGAATCAACTTGAAGGTTTTGTAGTAGATGACCAAGTCGACAAAGTGCGCAAGTTAGAAAAATTATTTTATGGTTTGAAGCAAGCCCCAAGAGTATGGTACCATTTTTTTATTGAACACCATCTAAAACCTAATTTTAGATGTTTTCAATATGAATATGTAACTCTTTTTTAAATTTTTTGGATGAAATAAATGTATTTCTAGTGGTTGATGTGGATGATCTACTTACCAAATGAAACAATTATAAATACACTTTAAAAACTAAATCAAACTTGAAGAAAGGCCTTTGAAATGATAAATCCATGCATATCTTCATTATTTTTTAGGTATTTAAGTGATTTAAAAATCAAAGAATATCTTCAAAACTCAACATAAATATATTGATTAAATTCTATGAAAATTAGAAATGATAGATTGTAAGATTCTTAGTACACCCATGGAAAAAAATCTAAAAATTATTCAACAAGATAGCATAGATTTTGTATATACTACGGATAAATATAGCTCATTAGATATATGATCTGTGTGACCATAACTTGATAGATATTTCTTTCACTATTGGTTTTCTTTATCAATTCATGAAATAATAACAAAAAGTCATCGGAACTAGAAATGAAAAGAGTCCTTAGATATCTAAAAGGCACATAAAATTTCAAGCTGAAATAATTTTAGGCATGAGACTTCAAACTAGTTAGATGTTTAGATTGTAACTGTGTTCATGATTTTTGAATGAAATTAGCTTTGAGATTTATAATGAATTTGAGAATAATGGTTGTCATTTAGCTTGTCAAAGAAGCAACTAGTTATCGTAGTTTATTCAAGAAAATAAGAATACATGGTAGCTTGAGAGGAAATGAAATAAATGTTATGGATTCGAAGGGTTCTTTCTAATTTTTAGGAGAGACAAGTTTTGTCAACATCACTCATAGTTGACAACACATCTGTAATTTAAATGGGAAAAAAACATGTATTCCATGACTAAACCGAGCCCATCGATACTAAGTTTCATTTGATTCAAAATAATGTGAAATATGGTAGTGTAAAATTATTATGTTGTCCTATTCTTGAGCAACAAATAAACATCTTGACAATAAAACTTGGAAGAGAAAATTTTGAAAATTTTAGAGGCATGCTTTATCTTACAATAAACCCTATAGATTAAGGGAGGATGTAATATTATTGTACATGCTTTTATATAATTCTATAGTTAATTGTAGGAGAAGTTTTGTCTCATAGTGGTAGATGAATAATCTACTTAGGTAATTGGATAGTATTCTTGAAAGGTGAATTGAATAGTCATATTTTGAGATCAAAATATTGTAATCTCTCTTCATTCATTTAATGCGAATGAAGTTTTGGTTTACATTAAATTATTTTTTATTGTCATCTTGATATTCCTAACATCAAAAATATAATATTTCTAATTAACCTTTATAAATCACAATGGCCAATTTTATCTCAATTTTATGTAAGAATAGTCTTATTCATCCTCAAATTATTTTTATGATAAGAATCCATTTCATTATAATTTAATCTTGAATCCCTAATATCATCTCATTTCTTCACAATAATCTTTGTCAATTTAAAAAATTCTAAATATAAATATGTCCTAGTTTTATCAATGCATTATAAATACCCAACAAAAAAATATATTTGATTTTATTAAAATGATGCATTAATTTACTCAATTCATTACAAAAACTCAATAAAATGATGCAATAGTATTTTCAATGGTATATTTACTATACAAATACAATCATCTAATATTCTTTCTATATTAATACATAATTTTAATGAAAATGATCTTAATTAGGTTATTAAAGTTATTTTAAGGATAACAATAAAATTGAATTTCATCACCATATAATGACATCCTAACGTCATTCCTAAGAATATACTAATGTCACCCTTTAATGTCACTTTGTAAAGTTGATTATTATTGACATCCTAAAATCACCTCCTAATGTTTCCTCCCCAATGCAACTTTAATTCTGACTAACACTAAGATTAGTTAAGAATCTAAATTTAAATGGTAAAATATTACTACGTGATAAATAAATAAAAATTAACGTAGTACATAATTCTTTCTATAAAATCCAACACTAGGAAAACAAATATATTCATAACATTTAAGTCTATTTGTTTTGAGATTTAAACCAATGAGCATCTAAAACTATAACAAAATCTGTTTGATTGCGCATTTAACACTTTCATAGACCAAGTTGTGATAAGGAATATTTGCATAAACGTCTGATATATTTATATATTGATCAGGCTAGAAGAAAGGGTACTGCATCTTTTGCTTTGTTTAAGTTACAAAATATGCACATTTCATTTCTTTCACTGAGGTGTTTCTACAAGTGTCTATCCACTTGTTCCAATTAAATCTCAGCATTAAAATCACAATTTTCATAGGATGCCAAAAAGAAAATTTGCATTCCATTTTAAACAATCAACCTCATGTGAATTTGACTTCCAGTCTCCCTATTACTAAGACTAGCTTTAAAGACATTTCTACAGAACTAAAACCATATAAATATAATGAAACTTATCCGAAGTACATAACTACAACATTAGTCAATAAACTACAACATTTCACTTGATAGCCAACGACATATCAACATATGAAATCCTCATTGTCACAAGAGTGAGGCTCTTAACATCTATCTCACCAAGCATGGTTATCTCAAAAATGCACATGTAATTAAACATGTCTTGAATATTGGCCCTGTTGGTTCATGGACCAGCTAGGACTCGAACCTAGGACCATCCATATGTTGTTGGAGTGCTCTACCACTGAGCTACTAGCCCCTCTTGGGCTAGTCCATCTTCGGTCTGAGTGTGCCTTAACACCAACACCCCCCCCCCCCCCCCCACTTAAGCCACATCTCTTGTGTGCTTGGGGCTCCTAGCCTAAACCTGGCTTTGATACCATGTTGGTTCATGGACCAGTTAGGACTCAAACCTTAGACCTTCCATATGCTGCTGGAGTGCTCTACCACTGAGCTACTGGCCCCTCTTGGGCCAGTCCATCTTTGGTCTGAGTGTGGCTTAACACCAACACCCCCCCTTAAGCCACACCTCTTGTGTGCTTGGGGGGGGTGTTGGTTCATGGACCAGCTAGGACTCAAACCTAGGACCATCCATATGCTACTGGAGTGCTCTACCACTGAGCTACTGGCCCCTCCTTAAGCCACATCTCTTGTGTGCTTGGGGCTCCTAGCCTGAACCTGGATCTGATACCATGTTGGTTCATGGACCAGCTAGGACTCGAACCTAGGACCTTCCATACGCTGCTGGAGTGTGATTAATTCCAATACTCCCCCCTTAATCACAAGTACTACTATCTATTGTGCATCATAGATAGTAGTACTTGTGATTAAGGGGGGGAGTATTAGAATTAATCACACTCCAACAGCGTATGGAAGGTCCTATGTTCGATTCCTAGCTGGTCCATGAACCAATATGGTATCAGAGCTAGGTTCAGGCTAGGAGCCCCAAGCACACAAGAGATGTGGCTTAAGGGGGGGTGTTGGTGTTAAGCCACACTCAGACCGAAGATGGACTGGCCCAAGACGGGCCAGTAGCTCAGTGGTAGAGCACTCCAGCAGCATATGGATGGTCCTAGGTTCGAGTCCTAGCTGGTCCATGAACCAACAGTAGATGGCCAATAGGATTGGCCATCTACTGTTGGTTCATGGACCAGCTAGGACTCGAAATTGGCCATCTACTGTTGGTTCATGGACCAGCTAGGACTCAAACCTAGGACCATCCATATGCTGTTGGAGTGTTCTACCACTGAGCTACTGGCCCCTCTTGGGCCAGTCCATCTTCGGTCTGAGTGTGGCTTAACACCAACACCCCCCCCTTAAGCCACATCTCTTGTGTGCTTGGGGCTCCTAGCTTAAACCTGGCTCTGATACCATGTTGGTTCATGGACCAGCTAGGACTCGAACCTAGGACCATCCATATGCTGCTGGAGTGCTCTACCACTGAGCTAGTGGCCCCTCTTTGGCCAGTCCATCTTCGGTCTGAGTGTGGCTTAACACCAACACCCCCCCTTAAGCCACACCTCTTGTGTGCTTGGGGCCCCTAGCCTGAACCTGGCTCTGATACCATGTTGGTTCATGGACCAGCTAGGACTCGAACCTTAGACCTTCCATATGCTGCTGGAGTGCTCTACCACTGAGCTACTGGCCCCTCTTGGGCCAGTCCATCTTTGGTCTGAGTGTGGCTTAACACCAACACCCCCCCTTAAGCCACACCTCTTGTGTGCTTGGGGCTCCTAGCCTGAACCTGGCTTTGATACCATGTTGGTTCATGGACCAGCTAGGACTCGAACCTAGGACCATCCATATGCTGCTGGAGTGCTCTACCACTGAGCTACTGGCCCCTCTTGGGCCAGTCCATCTTCGGTTTGAGTGTGGCTTAACACCAACAGGCCCTTGCATTAAATCCATGCAACAATTAGGCATTCTAGTTTAAAATATCAAGGATAATAACATCTATTTACACAACATGCATGCGTTAGAGTCGATGTTTTAATACTAAAACCACAATCGAATTATGTTTTAATATGCTTCTTCCCATTAATAACATTAACTATAGGAGAAACGTATAAGTGAACCTCTCATGCGTTGATCTCAGTGCATTTCTTTCCATTTATTATATATAAACTTCTATATGTAACATTCTGCAGCATGAATTTCCAAGATACTCTCTCGCCTGCTATTTGTATGGGATACAAATCCAATATTCCCTTAATTTCATAACTAAAGTGAAGCTATGGGATATAATCAATCAAATATTCTTAACATATTAATCCGTAATGCTAAGATCTTTGCCTTTTTACAGGGTTATGGTGTGTTCATTATAATATTAGTTAGGGTGTCTTGTATAAGACTTCAATAGTTTGAAAGTATTTTTTAAATTCATTTTAGTATTTTATAATTAGTTAAGGTATTTTTAATATAATTTTATTAATTTAAATAATTTGAGGTTATTTTTTATAAGAGACAATTTATTATTATTTAATTGATTAGATTATATTTAATAAAATTTTATTAATTTAAAAATTATAAAAAATATTTTACAAAGTAAATTATACAATTGGTTTCGATATATTTAATAGAACTTCATTAATTTATGTACTATAAAAAAATCTTTACAATCTATTTTATTATTAAATTTTATTAATTCAATGAAAACATCTTATAAAATCTATATTATGCACATCCTATTAAAAAAAAATGTATTCCATTTTATTTTCCCCAAATAATTCATTATTCTTTTATGTATACTTTAACGTTTTGCATCATACAATCGTGGCCACAATTATTCAAGACATTTTGATATAATTTATGTGCGCCTGTCTCACAAAAGCTAAATTGTTTAAATTTAAATAATGCAACCATTACACGATGAAATTCCCAATTTTAAAAAAAAAATCTCCGTGCGTGCCGTAAAAAGCTTTTCATGTTGTCAAAAAGTGACATAACAAACAATATATGCAAACTTTATCTTTAAAATTATATATATATATATATATATATATATATATATATATACACACACGAATAAATAAATAAAATAATGTAAATTTTTTATATAAAGAAATTTAAATACAATATAAATATATCATAAAATATATTTTTTTAAATGTCTAAAATGATATTGTGATAACTCTCAACATAGACTTATTTTTTAATATTGGATCATTTATTTTATTATTCATTTTTTGTCTATTATTATAATAATAAATATAATTTAAAATAATAATCAAAAGTGGTGATGGAAAGTAATGTGTGACATATCGATAAAAATAAATAATTTTAAATTTGATGTCTATTTTATTATCATAAGAAAATATCATTTTTAAATGTATTATTTATTTAAATATTTTATGAAAAAAATCATTTTCACATGTAAATTATAATTGAAAAATTGTGATATCTTAAATTTATAGAGGAAACTTCCATAACCAATTTTGAATATTATTTTTTTATATCCATTATTTATTCAGCATTATGTTTTCATTTTAATAGAAGAAAGAAATTAAATTAAATAATTATGCATGTATGTATGTATGTATGTATGTATGTATGTATGTATGTACGTACGTACGTACGTACAAATGTATATTCCTTTCCAAAAATTTTAAAGTTTGTTTAGAATTTTATTACATTTAATTAGTCTCTCAAAAAAATAAATTGTATTTCATAAATTGAAAAATGTAAATACAATCATATAGTCATTAATTTTTTTGAGATTCTATTTTTGTAAATAATTGTAGAAATTAAAATAATAATACAATTAAATTGAAGTTATATATTACCAATCAACATAAAATATATAAATTTTTTAAAAAAAATCATTAATCGGTAATAAATATAACAAATCTAACTTATATATCAATATCACAAGCACACACACACAATTTTATTACATTTAATTAGTCTATCAAAAAAATAAATTGTATTTCATAAATTGAAAAATGTAAATACAATCATATAGTCATTAATTTTTTTGAGATTCTATTTTTGTAAATAATTGTAGAAATTAAAATAATAATACAATTAAATTGAAGCTATATATTACCAATCAACATAAAATATATAAAAAGTTTAAAAAAAAATCATTAATCAGTAATAAATATAATAAATCTAACTTATATGTCAATAATACACACACATATATACATATACATATACATATACATATACATATATATATGTTAAGATCTTTTCAATTTATTTA
Source organism: Torreya grandis (assembly GCA_037957365.1). NCBI lineage: Eukaryota > Viridiplantae > Streptophyta > Pinopsida > Cupressales > Taxaceae > Torreya > Torreya grandis. The sequence goes on along the minus strand of JARHVA010003036.1, from coordinate 1,053,431 downwards.
GATATATTTACTATTAGAACATTTCACATTATATTAAATAAAAATATATAATTATAAAAAGTTATAAAGTAATGTAGTCATACAAATCACAACTCAAATTTTATGTTGGAAGATAAAACAGAGTCAAATATCAAAAATAGTCCTTCAAAATATAATGAAAGCATCTACAAATCACTGATCATCAAAACATTAAGCACATACCCTAGCCCCAAAAAATAAAAGCGAAAAACCATCCTTAAAAATGTGTATTTGTTACCATGGCGATAAATTTTAATAAGCTTTTATAGATGCAATAATATCAATGAGAAATAGCAACGATTTGCAGAATGGGAATGAGATCTCTTGAAGTAAGATATATTAAAATGACATGTGAATGGATGTAATGCGAAGGCGAATTCATACGGTGACAAACAAAAAAAGTTGAACATTTATACGGTTACAGTGGACTCCAGATCAGCGGGAGGGCGAGGCAGGGACGTAGCTAAAGAGCAAGCAGTCCCTTACACTCCCCTTGAGGTCTACGTAGCTACGCAGTAAATTATCCTTCTTAAACCCCGCTTTCTCCAGAACCCTTGCCGATGCGACATTGTCAGGCAGAACAAGAGCTTCTATTCTTTCTATTCCCTGCAACTCTTTCAACCCCATCTTCAGCGCAGCTACGACAGCCCGAGTGGTGACACCCATTTTCCAGTATTTTCTGGAGATGGCGTACGCCAGCTCAGCCCGGCAGCTGTGAACACCGCTTCCTTGCTTCAGCATAATGTGTCCGATGGCCTTATTACTTCCATTGATGCATATGGCTTTCATCCACGGGTGGTGAATCGCCACCTTGGCAACATACTCTGTTGCCTGCTGCTTGCATTTGAAAGGCTCCCACGTCATGAACCGCGTCACTTCTTCGTCGCTCGCCCACTCGTAGAAGTCATCCACGTCGGCCATGCAGAAGTTCCTCAATTGCACTTGCACTTGCCCCTCGACATTCTCAGTCGTATTCACCATCGTTTCGTTTCACTTCACTTTTCAACTCCAGTTGTATTCTTACACTCCACACTAGTACTTAGATTCCTCGAGTCGATAATATTGTAAACCCTAATAATTTGCAGGCTACGCTAACTACCCTTCTCCTCATTAACCGATCACGTTTCTTCTACTGGTTTTGGTAAGCAATCGCGTTCCATCTACTTGTTTTGGTACGTAAAGTAGGAGTGCAGCGAATTGTGATCGCCTGGACTTATCCAGAACGGTAAAAGTTATATGGGATCCGCGTTTCTCAGACTTGCTTAGATAAAAGATGTGCATAAAGGCTCAAAGTATTATTATATATTCTTCCACTTGTTTGCTTTCTTTTATATTTGTCCTTCCTAGTTGTGATCTAAATCTATTATCATTCGCTGAGTTAAAGTGTTCAACATTTATATTCTGTCCAGTTTTAATTCTACCTGAAATATAGTGTCACCTCGAATGCTTGATTTCCCTTTTATTCGTTGTTAATCTCCACATGATTCGATTCGTTTAGGTACTTTACCAAAAGCAAACCTGGTAAAATTCAATCTGTCGTTTTGGAATTTTATTTTTGGTATCAATTATTGATTATCACTTCAAAGTATAATCGATAAATTATTGGTTTTAGAATGATTCGATTGGAAATTTTATGATTTTTAATTGATTGACCTTTTATGTTGGCGTGACTTTGAATATTTGTCAAAGTTGTTTAAATTTACTTGTTTTACATTTTTAATGGAGCCTATTCACAATCAATCAACTCAAAGAAAATAAATAAATAATATAAAATTATAAATAATTAGTTGGAAAGATAGCACACCTTTTAAAGTCTTCAAAATCTACGAAATAATAAAATTAAAACAACATAGAAAGGGTCTTCCATAATATGGATAAATATAATCATGGATATAAAGTAGTGTCAGAAGTTATTCATAAGGAATCTATTTAGTTTGACACTTTATTGAGAATTAAAAAAAATTATATTTTAGGTATGGAATTTTAATCAATATTTGCATTTATGTATATTTAAAGTATTTATATTTAATTATATATCAATTTATAGTTTTTTTGGTTTGATGTATATAAAAAATATTATGTCAAATTATATAAATTTATTGTAGCAAGTTGGTATATCCCACTATTTATACTTAATTCAATAAGGTTATGACTTTCTAGGTGGTGACCATCTTGCATGACGTCAAGAGCTCCAACAATAATACTTGTAATGATGGCCCCTCCCATGCTAATTTCCTTTATGCCATAGGAGTGTCATGTTCGTAGAGAAGCAAATACTACATGAAACCATATAGGGGGTGATTTTTTGTTTTTCTAATAATTTTAACATTGACATACATATAAAAATATGGATGGTAACAAGAAAAGGATCTGAAGAATAAGAGTAGGTCATGGTAAATTCCAAAAATAAGAGGCAATAATATTATAGTCAAATGTGTTTCAAAAAATTTATACCAAGTGAACTTGAAACCCACCGACACTTGTTACCCCTCTTAGCTACCCCTAATTTTATACAACCTTAGATTTTTCAAAAGTGTAAATATGTGTGCCACTTATAATATTAGAAAAAAATAACTAAATCTACTTCTTAATAAAGGAAAAAAAAAAGACATGAAAATTGTGTCAAATACGAGTGATTTTTTCAAGAAACAAAGGATAAAAACCAATTAAAATAATCTACCACATAAAGGTTCTACCTAATCCATAACAATGAGCCTTCTAAAAGGTGTTGGTGACAAAAATAACTATAACTTAATGGTAGCTTATCTGAATATTCAAATGGGATGCTTTAGGTTAGAGCACTAATAGGTCCATAGTAAATAACAAAGTATGGTAGTTAAGCTAGAATCTATGAGAACCAATATGTGGCTCAAGTAAGAATTATAGTTAACAAACCATGCTATAAGTATAATAAAAAGACTAGAGAGAATCTATGTTTAAAAAAAGGTTGATAGGTCAATGGTATACCATCACAACATGCAAATGGGAATACTTTGATTCAAATTGTAGTTGGTCCATATGAAATAACATGCTATCAAATAAAGACAAGAATATTAAGAACTGAACTCTATCTCAAGGGAAGGTGTTAAAAAAATCAATCAATACCAAAATTGTAACAATAAACCCATCAAAAATATTATATCATTATGTTAGAACACCCAAACATTTAAATGAGAGGTCCGTGAAAAAAATCTTCTATAATTTCTTGAACATTGATTAGGCATGATTGGGAGTAATTTGAGATATAAATATAGTTGTTTTTTTTTTGAAAATTTTGGTGTGTTATAGTTATATTTCTAAATATATTGACATATGAATATTGTAGTTTATCAAATAAATCACATCCTTTCATTGTAATATGTGACTTAATTTTTCATTTTTTTTTGGTTGTTGTTGTGATAGGTAGAGATCTTAGAACTATGGGATGACATGTTAGTGACTTCACTTTGGATGAAATGATTACAATTTTTTTTTCTTAAATTATATACACTTTTATAAAATCTTAACACTTGAATGTGTATACTTGATAGTTTATTGAGATGTAAATATTCATGTTTGATATGAGTTTTATAGATTTACAAACAAATTCACATGTCATAGATCTATGATTCCATATTTATAATTAAGGTTGCAATATATCCTATGCCTTCTTTTACATAACATTTTAATGTTGGTACATTACGGTGTGTACAATTGTCTAGACATGATTTATTTTAAACATTCATATAAAAAATGTGAAAACATACATAAAGAAGTTGAAATTTAGAAAAAATATGTGATGGAAATATGATTGCATGGGCTTTAATGAGTGACTTATTATATTTAATTATATTTTTTAAAGAAATTAATGATCTTAAAATTAAGGCTTGATATGTTAATGAGTTTGGAATTAAAAAGGATCATACTTTACAAAATGTTGTAATATCTTAAACATTGAAAGGAAATATTTGATATTTTTTTAGATTTAACTATTGTTGGTTTTGGTTAAGGTTTTATGTCTTGTACATGCTTATCTCAATGTATTGACATATAAATAAAGGTTTTCTTTTTAAAAATAAAATAAAATTTTGTTTTTATATTATATAATATTTTAAAATTGAGATTACATTAAAAGGTTAATATTTTTTTAAATTTATTTCAATGTTGGTACATACATGTATGCATGCCTATTCCTTGACTCATAAATAAAATCGATATTTGTCATTATTTATATTTGAAATCTCTTTAATACAAAACTAAAATATGAATAAATGTATATAGTTAAAAATAAAATACTTAAAATGATAAAATAACAACTGAAATCAAAATGGTTTTATCAAAAATAATAGTAAAACAAGCCTAAATGTAAAAAAGGAATATTTTATAATAATTGAAATGTGCAAATAAAATAGTTTTGATAAGAATATAAATTTAATATAGATATATATAATTTTGGAAGATTAAATAAAATTTTAATTGGTATAGAAGCTAATGTGAACATAACCCATAAATTTTAGATAAAATTGAAAACTATAAAAAATTGATTAGGAGTGAAATTTTATTCCCTTGTTGTCACTATGTGTGCAGTTTATAATGGAGCTATGATATTGGTCACATTGAAATGTTTAAAAATAAATATGAATCTAATATTTTTATTTTGGGTTCTAAAAATCTCAATCATTTTATCATAATTCACTATGAATTACTAGGAAACCCTTCTCTATTTTTGGAACATTAATCAATTTACAAGACATTTTAATACCTTTATACTGAATAGTTAATTATGAATAATTTATCAATCAAATTCAAAACAATCCATAAATAAGGTGGATATTCCATACTAAGATTGAGCAATATAGATCAGATACTCATCGTTCAATATGTGATTGAGAGATGACTATTATAGATTTATACAAATGCTAAAACAAAGATAAATGAGTGCTATAAATTAAATGTGTATCATATTGAACATAAAAATCATCATAAGAAATAATCATAAGTAAATACAAATCATAAAATTCACTTTATGACCTACACACACCTCATGTGGGAAAAAATCTAGTAGGTGAGGTGATTGCTCCCCGCTTTAACTATGCAATATAATAATTATATAGTCACTCCCAAATATGACTCTTATAGACATATATTTCATTACTACACTATATAAAGATTGCACACATAAATTATTTTAAATTACTATACATTCAAAGTAATCTAACAAAACTAGAACAACCATTCACAACTAGGAAACAATGAGATAAAATAAACGAGAACCCACACTTTCATATTAAAATATGAATCCATCTTCAAAACTTCTCACTAACTTATTTGATGATCTCTACATTTAAAAACAATTATAGTTATTCCATTCCACTAGCAAAATACTTCAAATGCACTTTCATGAAGAAGAAGAAGAAGAAGAAGAAGAAGAAGAAGAAGAAGAAGAGGAAGAAGAAGAGGAAGAAGAAGAAGAAGAAGAAGAAGAGGAAGAGGAAGAAGAAGAAGAAGAACTCATCTACCTATGATTTCTTGGGTGGTGAAACTACCACTTTGAGTATACTGATAGTTTTGAAACTAGTATGGCAATTTGGAAGAGGAAGAAGAGGAAGAGGAAGAGGAAGAGGAAGAGGAAGAGGAAGAAGAAGAAGAAGAAGAAGAAGAAGAAGAAGAAGAAGAAGAAGAAGAAGAAGAACTCATCTACCTATGATTTCTTGGGTGGTGAAACTACCACTTTGAGTATACTGATAGTTTTGAAACTAGTATGGCAATTTAAAACCCATTGAGAAGAAGAAGAAGAGGAAGAAGAAGAAGAAGAAGAGGAAGAGGAAGAGGAAGAGGAAGAGGAAGAAGAAGAAGAGGAAGAGGAGGAGGAAGAAGAAGAAGAAGAAGAAGAAGAAGAAGAAGAAGAAGAAGAAGAAGAACTCATCTACCTATGATTTCTTGGGTGGTGAAACTACCACTTTGAGTATACTGATAGTTTTGAAACTAGTATGGCAATTTAAAACCCATTGCCTATAGATACAAGTAATTAAACAACCACCAGGAAAGTTACGAAACCTATGCTTTCACTTACTGAATATTTTTTCATCTTTGATGAAACCCTCAATTTCAAAGGCTGAAAGATATTAACTTCATAAATACAAGAATGTATTGACCATCCCATTACTTATTTATCCATTGTAACTTAACTAAATAATGGATTTCACATGAAAAATATTGAATAAGTAACTAATATAGTTTTCTACATACATGGATTACATAATTAAGTATAGTAGAAATTTACTAGACAACATGCCAATAAACTAGATCCATATATTTGATCATGCCTTCCCAATTTGAGGATTTTTAATCCTTAAAATCTTGAAGAAATTTTTGAGTGATGAAATATCTTAAATGCATCTTTTTTAGAATACGATTTATCTTTACTAGGTAATAAAATGTTTAACCCAATCAACCAATGATCTTATACTCCTCTTATTTTTGTCATCTCCTTATTTTGTTACACAACATCCTCCTCCAATTCCAACTAACTATCAGGTGCTAAATATTGAATTCAAGGCAAAAACAACCATTTATCTTCATTGTCTAACAGAAAAGGATGAAACAAGTGTAAGTTATTAATATTATAAAAAATAAAATCATATAATGACAAAAATGAATTTGAAATGTACGATTTTCCACGTATTCCATAGTTTCAAATATATCATACGTAAGAAGATTAAACTTATTAGTTTTTTTTTGATAGAATATTTAGTGTGCACATTGTAATGTGCCCCTGTTCCACATTAATTTAATTAATAAGTGGAACTAAATAATTTTTATGTGATTGTTACTCACATAACATCACATTAAGATAATAGTTTATTGAAGGATATTAAGATATTTGAATGAAGAAGACCTCCTAAAATTTAGGAGACATTTTCTCCTATTTATGTAACTTAATATTCATTCAATAATTAAATTATTGTGACTAATCATTTTATTATGCTCTGCACATTGTCCATTAATGGGATAGTTCGCATAAGTGGTATCAGAGCAAGGCCCTCCTAGACCTCTCTAAAATAAAGAGACAGACAATGGGAATGCAGTGTGGACCACGTGCAGTCCTTGTTGTTTGTTAGTCCTCCATTTTTTTTGGTGTGATTTACAATGGGTAGCAGTATGGACTACGTGCAAACCCATTGTGAATTATCTGTTCATCGTTTTTTTTTAGGTATTTTGAGAGCACTTACTCTGTTTATTATTTTAAAGCAGATTTGGGCAATTCAAGCCTCTTAAATGGTTCTGATTTGTAGACAATGATTTGTCTGTATTCATCTCTACTCAGCTCTCGGCCTCTTTATAAAAGCGAACCTATTCTGCAGATCAGATCACTCGATGAGCCTACTATTCACTTTGGCATCGACCTTCAGATCCTTACTCACTGCTCACTGTTTGTTGTATTTTATTTGATCTGGTCAGGATCCTTATGTCGTTGATATAGCTGTTCTGATCTCTGTTGTTTTATCCTCCCAAAGAAAGAATCCTCAATCGGTTTTAATGTCTATCTTTTATTTTAGAGTATGCAGAGTTAACGGCACCAAATCCTCAACTGGGCCTCCAGACGGTCCTTTGGCAGCATCTTCAGCTTCTTTGATGGCTCATCTCTGCCTTGTTCGACAGAACTCTCAAACGATCCTTCCTGGAGACTCCACATAATTTGTGTTTCTTCTGGATCATTCTCCTCCACATGGAAATGGCGTAACTTATCTTCACACAGCAGATCCGGCAACTCAACATACAGTGAGTTCCCACCGCCATCGATCTCGAGATCTTCTCCAAACAACATACCGGGTCCTAATCCTAATCCATTTGAGTCAAATCTTTATTTCAAATTAACTTTGCTGAATTTTTTATAGTTAAATATCAATATTTATATGTTGATGTTTGACGGGAAGGGACTTCGATAAGGAGGAGAGGGAGGGCTTGACCCACTCTTGACACCCCTAGATTATGATTTTATTCAAAATTATTTTAATTTGAATTTTTTAAGGGTAATTATATAAATGGGTGAATCGTAATTAAAGAATAAATTTTTCGGAAAAAGGTGCAATTAGAAAATTTCTTAGAAAGGAGATATAAGGTAAATTTTTGTAAGGAGGAGTTTATTTCAGAAAAATAAATTGTAAGGGTCGCTTTTATATGTATTTGGATGCAGTGAAAATTGACATCCAATAGTCTTTTATATTAAAGGGGGGATATTCACAAAAGAGGTCAATACATTTGAATGCGACATTCTCTCCCATGCACATATTAAAGAGGGGAATGATAGAATATTTAGTGTGCATATTGTAATGTGTTTTTGTTTCAAATTAATTTAATTAATAAGTGGAATTAAATAATTTGTAAGTAATTGTTACTCACGTAACATCACATTAGGATAAGAGTTTATTGAAGGATATTTGGATGAGGAAGACCTCTTAAATTTTAGGAGGTATTTTCTCTATTTATGTAACCTAGTATTCATTCAATAATTAAGTTATTATGACTGATCATTTTATTTTGATTTGCGCGTTGTCCATTAATGGAATTTTTAAACCTTAAAATCCCTAGGAACTTTTTGAGTGATGAAATATCTTCCCTGCACCTTCTTTAGAATACCATTTATCCTTACTAGGTAATAAATTGTTTTACTCCTCTTATTTTTGTCATCTCCTTATTTTTTTACTCAACATCCTCCTCCAATTCCAACCAACTATCGGGAGATAAATATTTAGTTGAAGGTAAAAATAACCCTTTATCTTCATTGTCTAACAAAAAAGGATGAACAAATGTAAGTTATCAATATTTAAAAAAATAAAATCCTATATTAACAAAAATGAATTCGAAATGCATGATTTCCCACTTATTCCATAGTTTCAAATATATCATACCTCAGAGGATTAAACTTATTAGTTTTTTCTTAGTTCCTTTATCAACTCAAGTGCAATCGTACATTGTCTCTAACAAGAAAACTATGTTTAGTTCTATTGATTTCTATTTTATGCATACCCACGGGATAAATTAATGGGTTAGAAGCACTCTCATTTTGTTATTATTAGATACAATTCAAGACATGAGTTAGATTTTTGAGATCTCCTTTGTGGGTTTTCTTTTGAAAAACTCTTTGAGCAACAAATCTATTACCACAAAAGAAAAAAGTCCTATGTTCAAAACTCTACACTATTTTGAAACCTTGCCAATTTTCCCAAGATGAATTCTAGCAATAGGACCTAATTTATAAGTGAAAATCATATAAAAAAAACACAAATGGGAGAGAATGGTAAAGTATAAAATACATATCTTAGATTTTGTAGAGAACTTCATGTTTTGCATGGACTAATTCTAAAAGAGACTATAGTTTACCAATATCTACATAGTTTTACCAAATCCCAAACTAAAATAGACATTGGTAGGGAGATTATGTGAATTGTTAATTATGGATATAATACCTATGATATTGATTCATAAGATAAATCATCACATAAAATTGTTAGTTCAACACATTCATCTATGACAATTGGATTAACATAATATATTGAAGAAATTTTTTAGGTTCATAGCTTATTCATCCTAACTTAATCCACATAAAATAATGAAAGTTGATACCATAATCTATAAAACATCTAGTGTCTACCATATTGATGCTAAAAATTGAAAAATAAATGAAGAGGACATAAAAACATTCAATGAATTTCTAAATTGTATTTGTTTTTCCTTAAAATCTACCTCCTTTATATTCTTTTGAAAAGATATTTATATCTTCTGCCTTATTAAAAATAATTCAATGTTAGCATGTCTCTCCCATACTCAAAAAATTTCTCCCTCTTTGCATTTAAATGTCTTAAAACCCCATACCTTTTTACAAGGAGTCAGGTTAAGCATCTCAATCCCATAACTGATAATAGAGGCATGCATGTGTGTTTTTATAAAATATATGGAGTTGATCATTTGATTGGTGGTGATATCCATAAATTTTAATTATGTGCTTATATGTTTATGTGTCTATCTAAAGTCTTGGATGGTTAACAACTAAGTGCCGCTATGGCCCCTTTTATCTACATTTGATGCTACATGGCACCATGTCATGTAGTAATGGATTTAGCTTGATTATTTGAATACAAAATTTACTTCCATTTTTTTAAAACTCGTGGTGAGAAAAATTGGCAGTGTAATTGATTTAAATACTTGAAAAAGCATGAACATTAAAATATATTGTGCCTTCCATTTTAACCACGATGCTAAAAATTTTAATGTGACGTTGAGAAATGGGGTCATATATATTTATAATGTAGTGATGCACTACAAATAAACGCAAACATTTCACATGGAAGCATGCGATAAAATTGTGTAACCACATACTATGTCAAAAATGCATTGGTTAATACGTTGTGCAGCCCCGATTAAATGCATTATTTAAATTTAACCCTGCTTCGATTGGGTCACAGTGATTTTGGACCTAAGCCTTATGAAAACTTATTTTTTATGCTACGAAGGTATGAGACTACAAAAATATGCCAAGTGGTGTTAGAGAGTTGAGATATAATTTCTTGCCTATGAAAAGTTTTGATGAGTTGCAACATGATGCGATGATGACACTTGGTAAGGTTAGGATGAATATGAAATAGTAAAAAGAATATGACTAAGACCAAAAGAAATGAGTGATTTAATAATTCATTATATGGAAACTAATGCAACTGAGTGAAAATGCCTTAGAATAATATGAAGGATCTTAAAATAAAGAATGCAAATTAAGCGATCAATAATATAAAAATCAGCTAAGTAAAAATTTGATTTGAGAGATAATGTAAAGGAAAAAAATAAGTTTATTATAAAGCCTTGAAAATTATTTTGTGCATATTTTTCAAAATAATATGAAAATAAATTAAGGGACAACATTTTATCTATCAATGTTTCAAAAGTAAGCCTAAAAAATACTCACTTTTTTTGTAAACATACAACTTGAACTCTTTTGTTATATACCATTTAATTTAGACATCACTCTACTACCAAGCATATGTTTATAGTCCAAAAAGTTATAACTTTTTTTCCACTTAATGCCTTGTTTCATTTCTAGTTGGTTGGCCATAGCTATGATTGAGGTAAACTAAATCACCCTTTAAGAGATTTTTTTCTTTGAATATTTCATATTCTCCTTTTATTTGTCTTCACTTTGTATTTATTTAATCCAAGAGGGTTGGAAACCAATATAGCCAAGGCAAAGGGACAACTTCATAAAAAATATTGTCATAAAAGATTTCTCTTTTTTAATTTTATAGACCTTGAGGTAAATATTTGATGTGTCAAATTTCAATGTTAATTTAATTTCATAAATAAAAACATTATTAATTCAGATGATGATTCTTAAACAAAAAATCTTATTCTTTATTTAAAATATGAAATGGCTTTCCGTGGCATTTGCATATCTAAGATAAAATTAGACTTTCCAATTCTCTAGATTTTTGTAGTTGATCCATTATTTCTTCAACCACTTTGAAGGTGTCCAAGGTCTCTAATTCCATATTATTTAAATGGGTATGTGTATGCAATGAATTCGGACAAAATTTTTAACTTGTCTAAGTTAGTGTATTCCAAGATCGAAGAAGGTAATCTTACCAAACAACTCATTTCATAGATATTTATATTGGGACTTGACCAATTCAGATCTAATAAATCTAACCAAGGGATCTCTTAATACACAACACCAAAGGAGAGGGATCCAATGCCTCTAGGCAAGTGATATTATGTAATAACCATAGGCATATCTACTTTCCATAAAACAAAATATAATTCAGTGCTCCCTAGATCTTGTGGCACAAATGGGGGTAATTAATTAAAAAAAATGCAAAGAGAACTCAACTCAAGTCAATGTAGAGGTAAACTAATAAATAAGTATAACATTCATCATTTTACTTTGTATAATATCTATCTACCAAATGAATAAGTAAAAGTTAGACATACTTACCATGAATTAAACCTATCATTCCTCAATCTCTCATTTGGCCAATGATGTTTTGAAATCATTTGTTGTGACTTTGTAAGGATCACACTAAAAAAATTAGCTTTAGGCTTAAAGACTCGTACTATGCGTCATCTACTTTCCTGCAAGACAATCTTCTTTCCCTCAAAGGCAAAATGCTATGTAATGACTATTGAAGTGTAGAATTACCAAAATTTTGAGATATAACAATATGCAATGGAATGTTCATCTCTATTAAATTTAAATGAAGGATGGATTTATAGCCAAGTATTAACCTTTAACCATTACAATAATTTATATCATAAGATTGATAGATTTGATTTTATTAAGAAGAAAATATAGTCACTATGTCTCAACCTAGATTGATCACATTAACATAATGTTGTATTCTATGATTAATTCCTAACAAGATCAACCTAATTGACATAGTAGGCTAATGAATAAAAGGGGTGTATGTTTAGTCATGGGCTATTTTGGAATATAGATTGCTTAGAAGAGTGGATATAATGGTTTTAATTACTTAGTGAGTTAGATAAAAGTAACTTGTAGCAGTTTTAGATAATATAGGGACCAACAATTTTGTGAAGTACTAAAGGTATACCCAACCATTTCCTAGTGGTCCCTTTAAGGCATGAACTTAGAGAGATTGAAACTCAATAGGTTCCTACAAAAGAGAAAGCATAAGTAAATGATAAAGTTTAAAAATAATGTATGTCTACATATTCCCCTCTCAAATCTCATCACATGTCATGTAGTATTAACATGGGATGGTGCTTTGAGAAAGAAGATAGAAAAACATAATGTTGATCGAATAAATTACAATAAAATACGAAAATTAAAGATTTAAAATTGAAATGGTAGTAGGAAGTTTTCCTAAATAATTGAATGTATCATATACATGCCATGACTTACCTTTGTTGACGAATGGTTATCTTTTGTATTTACAGTCTTGATTGTGGAGGTTGAATTGAGTGCTTTGGACAAACCATGAGGATATAAGGCTAAAGAACAAAAACAAACAATCACAAGGGAAAAAAAAAAAATTTACTTTAATAAAATAAATAAGTCGCATGGAAAATTGGTACGATAGGATGAAAAATACTAATATAGAACCAAAAGATCAAGAGTAATAGATAAAATAGAGTATATCAAGTAATTGAAAATTCAAAGCTACTAAATGACCAATAAACCCAAAAAATGCACCTTAAGTAATAAAATTAACAAACACAATAAAGCTAAAGATACATGAATCTAAAACAATCTTTCCAACATCAATGTAAAATAATTAAAAACATACTTAAACAAAAATGAAATATTGACATAAAGTAAACATCATTGATGAAAGAGAATAAACAATCCAAACTCACTCAATAATTGAAAAGGTGATTAGAAAATAGAATGAAATGGTTAACAAAAAGGGGTGATAAATAAAACCAAAATTTTAAATATAATAAAGGAAGTATAATAAGGATAAGGCAATGGTTTAAGGAAGTAATGCATAGTCGCTCAAAGATGCAGATTTTATTCCTAAGATAGATAAATTAAAATAAACTTATTATGAGTATGTATAAAAAGAGATGAAAAGTGTAAGAATATAGATGTTGTGAAAAATATTTAGAAACAAACTTGATTTTCAAGGAGGAACATGAAATGGGTGCTGGGGAAATGTAAGTGGTACCAAGGTGAATACTATTTATTAGACATTGACACTGAAATTAAAGTGGCAGAACAAAGAAGACTCTCAACATTCAGGACTCATGAACTTGCCTTAGCCACACAAATCTAGGTTATCTAATGAAGTATACATATCATCCCATGAAGTTTATATGCATGAAAATTAAAATGGACCTACTTTCTGAAAATGTGTTCCCCATTCCTTAGGACCATTTACAAAGTCTTTAGTATACTATGAAGATTGAGTACTTGCATGAGAAATTAGGTAACACTATAAAGAATTTTGAGACCTCCTATCCTAGTCTACTGGCCTATTGTACCCCAATGGACCTTGGATTTATCTTGAAGTTAACTATGGAGTTTAAACTTTAACTAGAATAGGAGATGTCTTGATAATCATGTATTTTGGTGTGAATTTAACTTTTGATTTTATATATGCCTTTTTATCATTGCCTTCTATTTTAAATGATTTTCTATTTTAAAGTTTTGATCTATTTTTGTATTCCTCCTCCATATGGATGTATAAAACTAAACATGGGTGTAAAAAAATGACCTTCACTAGAAAACATAGACTTGATTGATAAGGAAAAGAAATCAAAGATCATGGTGTCTAAGACTCTTGTGTTTACATGTTAAATAAGAGTGCTATCTTGAAACCAACCTTGATGTGTCCAAAATGGAATGAAAATAGGGGATAGGATGAAAATGAACATGTAACGATTGAGTTGATTCACATTAAAAAGAATGTGAAATGTGAAAATGATAGAATGATAGGTAAGCATGAATCCATATCATAAGAAATAATTTAAGTATAGTGATACATGCAAAATAATTTTTTTAAATTATTACCCCAAAATAATATAACTAATTTTGAGAGTATGTGATCACAATCTTGAGCCATTACCTTATTTTTTAAGGAAAGTACTTAACTAGGAAAGAATTTATGAAAAGATTTCTTTTGTGAGGAGGGCCTAGTCCTATCCAATGTCTTATATAAAAACTCACAAAAGATAAACCAAATAGGTGTAAAAATGAAGAGTAATATAAGAGTATTTTGTGAGGAAGGCCTAGTCCTATCTAATGTATTATATTGCAACTCAGTTGTAAAATGATGAACCAATGATAAAAAAGAGACATCAATAATTAACTGGAAAATAAATGATATTAATGAGGATGACTAGGTCCTATCCATAGTATTTCATTGCAAGTCATGATTTAAATGAAGAAACATAGATAAACCAAAGGACCAATGATAGGAACTAAGGCTACTAGGAGAAATGTAATGTTACAGATTGAGGATTTTTTATAAAACCTATAAAAAGTATTAGTATATATAATACATGGAAATATGTGAGAAACATGTGGAATGGTAAATATTTATGCAAAAGTTTTGTTTAGAAATTGAGCATTAGTGGGTTTATTAAAAATATGTCCTTCATTAGTTTGTAGTCTATAAGTACTAGTACCAAGGATGTCTTTGACAAGTAAGGACCTCACCATTCTTGGGTGTATTTTCCCTCTTTTCCATGTGTATAACCTAATTTGAGGACTAGGTCACCAATATTAAAAGCACGTACTTTGACATTTTTACTATATTGTTTAGCAATGCAAGTTCTGTATTGGCAATTATGTTACAAGGAAGCCATACATTACTCATTTAGGAAATATAAAGCTAACATAGTGTTGCCATGGTAGCAGTATATATGCTAATGTGATAAGTTTAGAGTCCAAGACAAAGTTTTAGATGCCAATCAATACAAGGTTATCTAATACTTTGTTTCAATAATTTTTAATAAATTTTTTAGTGGAGCTACTTGACCATTACATTAAGGATGATAATCCATTGAAAATTTTTGCGTAATTTTTAATTTCACACATCGTTATTTCATATCTTTGTTTTTAAAATTCCCACCATTGTAAAAATTGATGGTATGAAGAACTCTAAAATGATAGATGATTTTATTGAGAATAAATTTAGAAATGGTAATACTTTTAATTTTAAAAAGAGGCATAACTTCCACCCACTTTTAAAACTATTTAGTGGTAGTGATAATTAATACATAACAAGCTTGTCATCTAGGTAATTTGTTGGTGAGATCTAATCCCATGTAGAGAATGAGCAAGGAGATCCTAATGTTTAGATTTTGATTGGAGGAGAATGAATGAGATCATCATAAAATTTACAAATATTACGCTTTTTATCAAAATTAATGTCATCTTTCTTGAGATTATGCATAAATTAACCCATGCATATGCATTTATCAACTATGGCATGGTCTCTACCATGAACACCACAAATATCCCCTTTTACTTATTCAATAAGAGCACTAATTTCTTCTAACATTACACAATAGATTAAGGTAACTTCTGCATTATAATAATATAATTTGTTATATCAAAGTACATATTTTTATGCTTGTTTGTGAATTTGAATATTTTCATAAGATATCCTTCTAGAAGATCTATCTAATAGTGACAACTTCTATACTATCAAATTAGAGAATCATTTCTATTTTGTATATAATAAGTTGAATTCCTCATTTGAATATGGAATTAGGAGTCATGAATAACTTGATGAAAATGAAATAAATATGTTGATGAAGTGAGAGAATTAGTTATATCATTTCTTTATCCTAGGATTGGTTCAATGGGAAATGAAGTGAATTCTTTGACAAGTGTAGTGTTAATTTGATGATATATGTTAATGTTTTAAATTTTACATTGATAATGTTTGTAGACATCCAATTCCTTTAAAAATTATGTTGAAATTATCAATCTTACTTGAAATTTACTCAAACGCACAATTTGGGCCAAAATCACTTAAGCACACTAAATGGTTCAAGATTGTCATATACAAGTGCTAATTTAGGTTAAGGTATCCCTATATGGGGCAATAATTTTTTTATGATTATTATTTTTCTCAAATAAATTCGAGTCAAAATGATAAAAATGCAATTTAATGCTTTGAACTATTGAATTTTTCTAGTTTAGAAGCACATGACACATGCATGTGTTAGTTCATGTCAACAATGTCTTATGTGGGGTATTGGTCTGTACATAACTGATACCTTATTATAATTATACTCTAGAGAAATTACAACCCAATAACTTGACATTTCAACTAGTTTGATTAAGTGGACAACCAATCCCCAAGGAACTACACAAATTTAATTAATCTCACTTAGGCAAATTAATCTAAATCAAGAGCTTAAGTGGAAAATCCATGTAATTTATTGAAGATTTTTTTATTAGAAATTGAATTCTTATATCTACATCAACATGTGACACCATCTATGGAGTGGCATCCATAAGCCATAAATGGAACAAATATCATGTTTAAAGCCTCCCATGTCTCTTTAATTACACTTTCTTTCAAATATTAATGGGGATATTTATGGATTAAACCTCCAAAATTGAATTGATTCATGGCCACACATTTTGATCTTAAGATGGAAGGTCATGGTTAATTCTAATAAATCCAAAAAATATGTAAATAGGAGGGCTAAGACCACCATTTTTAAGCTCTTTTGGTTAAAATTTATTATGCAAAACTATCTCCATGAGCTTTTTCTGCGTAGTGTTATTATGCTTAATTTGCAATAGGATAGCTTCACTATAGGCACACATTTGATCAATATCATGAGCCTCATTTCATTGGTATACTTGATATGATGGAGGATCAAACCACTCATCATTGTTAAATTCTTGAGCAAGGAGAAAATCATGTTTTGAGCCATATTTGGAGGTGGGATCCTCTTGGGGAGGTTTGATGTATATGTTTTTTTTCAATATCTCTTAATTTTAATTTTCAAACTCCGTTGAAGGAGTTGGATTAGTTAGTTATGTGATTTATGCATTTTTTGGGTTTTTATAACTATTTCTTGATCTAGATCACTTTTGATTCCATCTCTATGTCTTGGCATGCCCAATGGGACCACACATCTTGTATAAGCAAGGAGACTAATTTGGCACTCTTAGATTCTCTAAAAAATACTTTAAAATATCTAAAAATTAGGTTGTCATTATTTTTCTTATTTTTTTATTCTTTTTATTGACACAGTTTACATAGTGATCAATATTGATTTACCCCAACAGACATCAGTCCTATCCTAACTGGCATTAGTCCTATTATAACCAACATCAATCCCTATGTAGGGTAGAACATGACAGAAAAATTTAGTTTTTTAGATTTCTTGAATGTTGTAAGTTACTATTGTGGATTTTAAGAACTTGCATGCTCTCTATCCAATCTTTTTTGTTGCAAGATCTAGAGGTTTTCTAGAGTTTTTATACTTATTTGGGATGATAAACATTTTTTTAAAATTATGTTTTGCCTATGGGTTTACAGGTAACTAGCATCAATTCTGAGTCGATTGGCATTAGTTTTGTTATAACCAGTATCAATTTTATTATAATTAGCATTAGTCTGTGTGGACTGACATCAGTTTTTGTGTAATAAAAATAGATAAACCCAAGAGAAATTTTTCAAATATTGATTTTCTCATTGATATTTGTGCTTCAAGGTAGACATAAAACCTCTAAAAATTATAGGTCACACACTAGATAAAGTGCCAAATTTGAACATAGTTAAGTCTTGAATACCTTCATTTGGTTCTTAAAAGGAATCTAAGGGTTTATGTTTGATTACTTTTTAAAAAATTTACCAAGTTTTTAACTAAGGTCAAGGGGTCAAAATTTTCAAAAAAACTTCCATTTAGTGAATTAAAGTAAACAATTACTTGTTTTATGCTAAATATTTTATACTTGTTTATTTTTTGCAAAGTGAAAGATGCATGTATGCTCTCCCCCCCCATCCTTTTTAGGGAATTTAGGTGACCAAAAGTTATCTTTCATTGAAAATTGTGCCTTATCAAAGGTTTGAAAATAATCATGTTAATGATCTCCCCAAATTTGTATGGTTTGTGGGATCTAAACACACCATTTAAAGTCTTTTCACTTGGTCATTTATTTTATGAACCTTGGCTTGTGAGTGGGAATTCATAACCTCCTCATGAATTATTTAGGGGTGCATTAACCTGATATTTCATTTCCCATCATCGTACTAACCTTGCTCCATAATGGGGTAAATGAATCACGGCACATATACTACAATTTCTAGGGAGCTAAGTGTCTAGCCTCTCCAATTGTAATGAAAACCCAAGTCAGGGCTAGCTAACTAGGGGATTCCACTAAGAAGTACAAATATAGAATCACTATGTAGAGGAATAGACCCTTGCATAGTAATATATATGGTTTATGTAAGGCATATCTAGTGTTACCCACACTTGGGACCATCTAGACATTTGAAATTTTAGTTTTAAAAACAACCCCACTTGTTGCAGACATAATGTTGATGCAAGGAGAGTATCTCAAAGTTCCATGACTTTGTAAAATCTATTGAGAGAATGGGGTGCATAAAAACCCTACTAATTCATGCACTTTTATTTTTAGATTAACATTTAAAATCCTTCTAAGAGCATGTATATTGATAGAATTCAATGGTACAAAACAACCTTATCAATTTTAGGACTTTGGACATTGTACTTAGTTGTAATTAATATTTTTATCCTTTAATATTTTGGTCATATTGAGTCTAAAACTTTTTTCTAAACTAAAATGCATAAACCAATAACATTTTTTATCCATCATTTTATTTGAACAAGGAGGCATTACACTGACCAAATCAAAATCATCTTTTTGCCTTTTTCAAATCCTCATTTAAAATATTGTGTTTATATTATCTAAAATAAATTGTTATGCTACCCATTTTAGTCTAAACCATTTTGAAAAAATCTTTAAGTCCATTATTTTATTCAAATTTGGAATCTCAACTTTTGAAATTCTAGGCCAAGGTGTTAATTAGTTTACCATTTGCACTTAGATTTGAGTTAATTTGGGTATGATTTTCCATTTGGTTTCAAGACCATTATATAGACTCATAATCCATTTTTATCATTGTGAAATCAGGTTATTTTACGTATTTCTCACACTCATTCTAGAAAAATTATACTTCCTATTACCATGTGATATAATTATGCTTCATGTTTGGTTTTAGTTTTATACATAGGAGTTATTGTGTGTTTTCACACATTGAGCTTCTTAGTTTGCATTGTTACCTTCCTCATCAGAAAGAATATCCTTTAACTTTCTAGTTACAACTCGTCAAAGTTGTACCTAGATTTTATGGTATTAATGTATCTTTAAACCTATGTTTGTTGTGTTATCTTACACTGTGGGTTTCAAAGTTATCATACCCTCTTCCAATTTGATGATTTTAGCCCACCAAAATTCAGTAATTTCATAACCATTTCTTCTAATTGTGTGTTAATGTGCCATTTTATTTTATTATAGTCTCTTTTTGCCTTATCACTTGTTGGGAGAAATTCAAAACACATCTTGTTAATGTTTATAAAACATTTTATAAATATTAGAAAACATAGAGAAAAAAATTTAGACATGGCACAAAGGTATACTTAAAAAGGGTCTTTTCTGGCCCTAATTATGAGGAATATAATTTTTATGATGTAAATGAGCACTCCATTATGTTTCAGGATCTTATCCTCTGTGGTCCTAGTCTTTATATACCAAATCAATCCATGTCGATTATCATACACCATCCCCATCCACCTCCTTTGGCTTGTGTGAGTGATAAATATCCATAGTGCTCAAAGGTTATCATTATAGTTTATCCCTTTCTTTCAAATTATGTGAGCGATCAAACTATACAATGCTCAAAGGTTACCATTTTAGGTTATCCTTCTCTTTCAGCTTGTGTGAGCAACCAAGTTCCACAACGCTTGAAAGTTACCATTTTAGGTTATCTTCCTTTAAATTATGTAGCTATTAAATGCTCAAAGGTTACTATTCTAGGTTCACCTACTTTGGCTTGCAGATGAAATTGATCTCTATAATGACCAGTGATTACCATTCTAGGTCCATCTCCAATATTTATTGAACCTATTATTGAGGAATGCCAATTTGGCAAAATAATCTTTGTAGATCCCTTCTTAGATAGTATAATTTTTGGAGAGCCCATTATTTAATGATGAACTATTATTCATCCAATACAAACTATTCCCCACTTTATAAATTTTGTGACAGTCTTCAAGCCAAAATAGATCCAATCATTACCTCTTCAAGAGCCATATTGTGAGGACCAAAATGTGTTCAAAGTAGATATTTTGAAACCAATTGTAAAATGAGACCATGATGTTATTATTTAAACACCCATTTATGATGATTAAACCTATGATGAATCACTCTTTGACACTTTGACTACTATCAAAGAGTCTTACTCTGATGAACTAGTCTTTGTTGAGTCACTTCTTAATGATTATAATCACTTTTGGGAAAATCATTATCTTGACCATTGTCCTTTTTTAAAGAGTGCCATCCCTTTGACAAGATAGTCTCTATGGATTTGTCTCTTGACCTTTTCCTCCTCATTAAGGAGTCTCACTTTTATAGGATAGTTTTTGTCAAGTCACCCTTCGAGCAATTCCCTCTCTTTAAGGGTCTTCACCTAGATGAGTCAGTCTATGTTGAACCCTCTCTAGATGAATCTATTTTTATAGAGCCATTATTTCATCATAGGCCATTACGTGTTTGATATCAAGTATTCAACAAAATATTATTATATAAACATCAATTCTAGATGAAGAATCAACATTGAAGTTAGGTTCTATTATTAAACTAACATCAAATTTCGCATCATGAGTAGATACAACATTAGTCTCAACATTAGATTTAGAGATTTTTGGCTTAGGCTTAGATTCAAAATAAGATTATAGTCATGGTTTTTACAATATTGGTTACACTTTTCTTGTGGATAAATTTGAATATATATTTGATCTTTCTACATTTTTGAGGATGATTACTTTAGCACTGACATAGGTTCTAGTATCTTTGATGAGGATTATGCTGCTTATCATCATCCCATTATCACCACCCAACATAGCCATCATATTGAGATTACACCTCCCACAAATTTTAATTAGAATTGAAAGTATCACACTTAATTGAATTGCATCCATAGCGACATATTAGGTATAGGATATTAGGGAGGCCTAAACCATATTCACTCAAAATAAAAACACTCTCCTAGTGAAACCTTTTTGGAGGTGTTAGGGGGTGATCAAGGTTCAAACTCAACATTTTTCAGTGAATTTTTTTGAAAAGTGATAGAAGATAATCAAATTCAAATGTTAACATCTCTTCATGAAACCTTTTTGGAGGTGTTAAGGTATGATCAAGATAACTCATTAGTGAAAACCTCATCGAGGTGTCAATAGATAAGCACAAAAGTTATTCACTACTTGACGAAGACATTATTAAAGATAAAATTGGTTTATCTTCCAATATAAATCATAATAAGATGGTATCTACTCTCAAGACTAAACAATAAAAAAATATGGTGGTCATATTGACAACATGTATAGAAATTTTTCCCTACCACAACCAAAATTATGTGGAATCTAGAATCACTAACATTGTGTGTGACTAAAAATCCATATCTTCATTTGTTTCCCAATGATTAAACATTTCATTAACATCCCCATTTTAATTACCCATTTATACCATTTATCTTATGCCTAACATTATTTATCATCACTGGCAACACTTTCCTTTGTAGATATTATGAAGACATCTTATCTTGAAGATTGAAAGAAACAAAATCAATGGCTAATAAATATAAAAACAACATTATTGGATTCCAAATTTGCAATAGGTTATTGATAGATTAAATATTAAGATGAGGTGTTGGCTAGCAATTTTTACGATTGATTATTCTGGTTATCTCATATATTAACTAGGACATGCATCTCCACATCAACAAGAGAAATAGAACCATTTTCCATTTGTCATTTACCCTTACATTTCCCTTGCCTTGTCTTTTAGGGGTAACCCTATAGACCATTTAATTATAGGCATATTATACCATTATGTTCCATTTGTCTCATTTTTTCAACTACATTGACTTGAGACCTTGAGGACTATGTAGGTACCATTCAATTTCTATTGAGGTTAGCTTGGTTAGCTTAGCCATGATCTCACCATTTTATGATCAATTTTTAAGTTTGAATAATCTAACCATTTTGTGATCAAACTAATCCATGCTCTCATCATTTTTTAAACAATTTTTAAGTTTAAATACTCTTGCCATTTTTCAAGAAAACTATGTCATGCTCTTGCCATTTTATGAGCCAATCATCACTTACGGACAATCCTTTTTGCCATTGTATCCAATTGTCATCTTATCATTTTATTTATGCTTCACCTTATGCCATTTTATTATACCATGTATTTAATATTGACCAAAGCCTGTCTTTAGTCATCCTACCCAACCCTTTTTTGATCTTAGTTCCTTTGGTTCTTCCTCAATTTTTTGTGGGTGGATTCCAATCTAGTTTCAATAGTTTTAGAATTTTATGTTTAAATGATATTCTATGAAAGTACTTTCACAGTTGATCTACCAAGTTATCTTTCATTTACATTTTATCAAGTGCTGCTAGTTATAACTACCTATGGGAAAATTAGTATTTTATTTTGTATCACTGATTATAACTACCTATGGGAAAATCAATATTCTATTTGGTACCATTGATTATAAATGTCTTTGGGAAAATTGGTACTATGATGTTGTTTCATAATTATAACTACCTATTGAAAGATTATGAACAACATATTTTTATCATGCATTGTTGCATTGCCTTGTCATTTGTCTCAAATTTGAGGACTTTTTGTGACCTGGTCAAATTTTTAATGCCTTTTATGTTGGCATAATTACTGTGACTTGAGGTCCTAATGGAATTATATAGGCCATCATCAATTCACATTGAGCTCAACTCAATCCCCCTTTTCTAAATTCTCTCACTATTTTGTAATAAATTCCCATGCCCTTACCATTTTACAAGTTATGATGAACACTCACTATTTTTTGATCTCATTCCCTTATTTATTCTATAACATCAATCATTTTTTCTTATCATCACTTTTGTTATATCCCATTTCCTGGAAGAACTACCTTTGGCTTAAAGTTCATGTTGGACCTTACATCCATAGAACTATGTAGGCAATGTCCACTTCTCTTGTACATCTAGAGTTAGCTTGTCCACCCATTTCATTTTCTTCTCCCCCCCGCCCCCCCCCACCCCCAATTTTTATTGTCTTGTTGTTTCCCAATCACTTGGAGGCAACCTTGTGTCTTTTTATTCCTATTACACTATTATAGAAAGTAATACCTCTACTACATGTGCATGAATGATTATTTTTCATTCACACTAACATTATGACTAACTCTTTTTTTTGTGTGTTTATTTGATTTTTATTGTTGTTTTGTTGTGCTCTCTTGTCTCTCCATTTATTAAGAGTTATTATTCATTTTTGTTCCTTCATTTATACTCATTTTTTTGGTCATTTGCATTGTTATTTTGCTCTTGTTCTTTGTCTTGTTTTCCTAGAACATCTTGATTAATATACATGGATCCTAATTATTCATATCTTTCTTTAATTTTATTTATTAAGTTGTTCTTTCTTGGTTTGTATACATTCTTGTTTCTACTTAAATCTTGATTGTCCATATCTTGATTTTAAGTTAGGTTATATTTATTATTTGTTTTATCTTTGTTTTTTTGTTTAAATGTAAATAATTGTAACTCTAGTATTGATATTTTTTTATCATTGTCCTTAGTTATAAGTATTCACACTTAAACCAGGTCAGTCCAATCAAAATACAATGTCATTATAGGTTACTCATACTTATAATGTATAGTTTCAGTTTTTTAAAGTAAGCACCAAATGCTTTGGATCTCATGTTAGAAATTCAATGTAGCTTCAAATATCAAATCTCAATACACCAATGAATTAAACATAAAAGGATTCACACCAGACTCTATGCAAGACATGCATCTCTTAGCATATACTATGATTTTAATCGAATAGTTTTCCATTTTTATTATATTTTTCATTCCTCATTCCATTTTATCCCACTTCTAGGTGAACTACATTGGCTTGAGGTCTATTTATACTATGTAAAATATTATTGGATACATGACGTATCTTAGGTCAGCTCCTCCACCCTTTATTCTTCTATCCATCTCTTTCATCACCTTGTGCATCCTTATATGCCTAGTTTTTTGTGACTATTCTAGTCATTAGACCATCACATATACATTTATATGTGATGCCCACTCATATTTAATCTATGTATTATGTTATATCTTTGAGATATGATTTCCAATTTTCCCTATTGGGGTACAAAATTTAGACCAATCATCAATCAAATCATCCCTATTGGGGAAAAGTTCATTATCAGTGATCAAAATCAACACTATTAGGGCAAAATCAATTTATCAATCAATAAAATATGCTCTACTGAGGCACATTAATATTTATTTTCTCTAGATAAATTATCTACTTTTTATTCTAATTCTAATCTCTTCAACTTTCGCCCTCCTTCTAATAGATTTTAAAGTATGTAACTTGTCTCAGGATTGATCATTCCCTAAGTGAGTAGCTTGTACCCTCTTTTGGGTGTGTTCAAAGTGTGTCACTTATATTTTTGGATTGTATCCTTCCTACTTCCTCTGCTTTAGGGCCCATTATATTCTATTATATTTTTATCGTTAAGAATCAATGTATGTAAGCATTAGTTCAATATGGATTTAATTTCATCCATGGATTAATTTCATTGTTTCTCTTTCTTTTCAAGAATCCACCCCTCTCTTTCATCCCAGTATGTCCTCTCAAGGGAAAATCATGGGTCATTTCCTTCCAACTTTTTCTAGATAACTCTTCTCTTTGAAAAGACATTACTTTGCTTGAATGTATCACTATGTCTTCTTAAATAAGGGGAAAATGTAAACATCCAATTCTTAGCACCATTATGTTGGAATTATCAATCTTACTCTAAATTTACTCAAATATGCAATTTGCACCAAAAAACTTAAGTGTGGTAAATGGTTTGATACTATCATATACAAGTGCTGATTTAGGTTAATGTATCCTTGAATGGGGCAATACATTTTATGTGATTATTATTTTTTCTAAACTCACTTCAAGTTAAAATGACAAAAATATAATTTAACACTATGAACCAATAAATTCTTCTAATTTTTAAGCACATGACACGTGCATGTGTTATTTCATGTCAACAATGTCTTAAATGGGGTATTGGTCCATATGCAATTAACACCTTATTCTAATTATACTTTAGTCAAATTAAAACCTAGTAACTTGACATTTTGACTAGTTTGATTAGGTGGACATCCAATTTCCAAAGAATTGCACAAAATTTATTAATCTCACTTAGGCAAATTAATCCAAATCAAGAGCTTAAGTTGGAAAATACATGGAAGTTATAAAATATTTGTTAATTGGAAATTGATTTCTAATATCTACATTATCAGATGATATCATTTGTGGGGTGGTATTCATAAGCCATAAATGGAATAAATGTCATGTTTAAGGCCCCCCATGACTCTTTAATGTCTCTTTATTCTAAATATTAATGAGGATATTTATGGATTAAACCTCCAAAATTGAATTGATTAATGGCCACATATCTTGATCTCAAGATGGAGGGTCATGATTAATTCTGATCAATTCCAAAAATCTATAAATAGGAGGACCAAGAAAACCATTTTTAATATATTTTAGTTTAAACTTATTATGCATAATTCTCTCCATAAGACATTTTTATGTAGTGTTATTATGCTTAATTTTCAATAGAATAGCTTCACTATAGGCACACATTTGATCAATATCATTAGCCTAGTTTCATCGGTGTACTTGAGATGATGGAGGAGAAAGCCACTCACCATTGATAAATAATTGAGCACCAAATCAAGGGTAAAATCATGTTTTGTGTTATATTTGGAGGTGGGATGGTCTTGGGAAGGTTTGATGTATATGATTTATTTAAATAGCTCTTAATTTTCCATTACAAACTCTATTGAAAGATTCATATTAGATAGTTATGTTCTTTATGAATTTATTGAGTTTTATTGACTAATACTTAATCTAACTCACTTTGTATTCCATCTCTACAATTCCTACTAACTTGATGACATATGAGTTCTAAATCACCTAAAGCATGTAGATATGGGATATCTAGATCGATCGCAACTTAAATACCTAATACAATGGATTCATATTCAATGATATTATTGGTGAAATAAAAAGTTAATAAAAATTATAATGGTATGATTTCACCACTGGGGTTTGTTAAAACACAACCTACCCTAGCTCCTTGAAGGCATTTTTCACCATCCAAGTGAAGTGTCAATTTTTATTCATGCAAGTTAATTGTAAATTTTGGTAATTCATAAATGACTAATTTATATTTACTAGTAGAAGTAGAAGGGTTAGTTTATTGCATGGTTATTCAATTCAATATTAGCATTGAAGTTTTGAAAATATATTTAAGTGAAATTTCTTCTTTAAGACCTATAATATAAAGAATTTGTACACCAAGACGAGTATCGTTAAGGTGATTAGTAGTTAGTATGGAGGTAGACATAATTTGATCTATAATGATTTATCCTTTGATACTTTTGTGTAACAATTCAAATATAAAATTCCATCAATAGGAACATCCATTTTTAAATTGTATCTCTAGGTAAGAAAGATTTGGAGAAAAAGTGATAAAGTGGATTAGAATGAATAATGACACAAGTAGTTTGATAGATAATATAATGAAAAATATTTTTAGCTAAAAAATATATGGTTATAAAATCAAATTATACTTTGTATAACAATTTTAATAAGAGATTAAGGCTTAACTAATATAGTAGATGGCATATTCTCTACTAGTGTCATATTTTTGAGCAAGCATTGCCCCAACTAATAAGGGAGTAGAGGATGTATATAATATTAATGTGTTTTAATTTAAAGGTGGTTGAATATTAGGAAACTAAATTAAAAAATTATTTAATGCTATCAAATGATTTTTGCTAGGAATCCATCCATTCTAAAGAATTTCATTTTTAATAAGGGAATTAATTGAATGTATATGGTAAGTCATTTCTTGAGAAAATTATGAATTTTCCAAATTATACCAAGGTATGTTCATATGTGTGGAATGGAATGAGGAATAGTAATTTTGATAATAAATTTTATTTTAGATAGATCAATATTAATGCCCTAGTAGGAGACTAGAAAACCTATTAGTTTACAAGTAACACTGAACACACTTTTGAAAGGGTTAGTCTAACTTTTTATTTAATGATTCAATCAAATATGATAGCTAAATCATGAAGATTATTACCATGATGATTATTTTTTTAAATAAGATCATCCACATATGTTTCATCCTTTTTGTGAATGAGATCATGAAAATAATGAGTCATTGCATAGTCATAGGTAGCTATGCCATTTTTGAGACCAAAAGGAATTTTAACATAGCAATAGGTGCCCCATTCTATGGTAATTTTTTTTTATTTTAATCCTCAAGAATTATGTGAAATTTATTATATCATGAGAAATCATCCATGAGTTATAACTTTTTGTAACTAGCAGTAGAATCGATAATGTCATCAATTAATGGTAGAGGAAAATTATCTTTTGGATAGGTTAAATTTAGGTTATGAAATTTGATGTATATGTAAATAACCATGATTATTTTTTTAATAAAATGGATAATATTCGAGACCCCTTGTGATTAGTCCATAGGTTCTATTTAGCATCCAAAAGTTTGATGATTTCTTTATGAAATAAGTTGGAAATCTTAGAAGGGAATTTTCATTACTTTTGCCATATAGTTTAGCATTTAGGTAGGTAATTATATTATGTAAAACATTTTTAGGATAAATTCAAGGAATACATTCATATGAAAAATTTAAATATTCATGGTTATGTGTATGGAGTTGGGGGACAATTTTTTGGACATTTTAATAATATGATCATGTTATTAAATAATGTGATCATGTTATTTAATTAACATGATCATGTTATTGAAATTATGGCTCAAAATTTTATCAATCCATAATGTGTACATGTTATATAGTGTATTATACAATGCATATATATTATATAACACATACATGTTGCTTTGTTATAAGTTCAAAACCAACTCCATGAGCATTTGGGAATTGCACATGAAGCCTCATTTATCCATAAGCTTATATTTACTATAAACTTATACTTTAAATTTATTTTAGTAAATATAAGAAATTAGGGTCACTTGGCATCTGATAGAGTTGGTCTCATAGTTGCACACCTTACGTTGTAGAAAATAGTTTATAAAAATCTATTAAGGTCAGTATTTAGGAATTTTTAGGGTCTAAATATTAAACCTATGGATTTCAAGACATAAGTTTTGCAATTGATATCCATTTTTGGTAGACATAGAGTAATTTTTTAGGTTTTTGTGCCTTACAGATTTATTCTTGGAATTTTTAGGAATCTTAGCTTTGTCAAAATTTAAGTTTTCAAACCACTCACTTTGAAATTGATGCAAAATGTTGTTATTTAGGTAGCTTATGTCACATTGATGACCTACACACATCAAACAACCACTTTGTGTTAATTTCACTTATTCATCATCCTTTCCTCATCCTTGATCACTTCCTACTCATATCTCATAATCGATAATCACTCTCTCATATTTATTCATTGTCCTTAATCACTCCCTCATTGACCTTCATGATCCTTAATCATCTCTAATCACTCCCTCATGATCCCTGATTACTTCTTCATTGACCCTCACTATGCCTCATCATCCCTAATAACTCACTCCTTGTCCTTCCTCATCCCTCATCACTCCATCATTTACCTTCACCATCCATCATCATCATCATCTCTAATCATTCCCTCATCATTACTAATCACTCCATCATTGGTTCTCACCATCCCTTGTCATCCCTAATCACTCCTTCATTAGTCTTTACCATCCCTAATAACCACTTCATCATCCCTAATCAATCCATCCTCATCCCTCATCATCTCTACTCAATCTCTTATTTACCCTCACCATTATTCATTATTTATAATCACACCCTCATTTCCTCTCACCATCCTTCATGATGTATAACCTTATTACATACTCTGCTTATCTAAGCTCTTTTCCAATATCCATGTAGCTCTCACTTTGTCTTTTCTTGCTTGATCTCTATCTTTGGACCCTCCACACATTTAAAATTCAAATATTCATTTCATTCATTTAATTTATTCTCCATCATTATTCATATGGTCTCACTAAATTCTTCATTTTATTCTCCTTACTCAATGCATTCAATCTCTCTTACTTTGAGACTATCCCCCTTACTAATATTTACACTTTATAACAACTTATATCAAATATTATCTCTAGTTCCTTAGGATTTAATAGGTCTCTAAAAATAT
This sequence comes from Torreya grandis, assembly GCA_037957365.1. Lineage (NCBI taxonomy): Eukaryota > Viridiplantae > Streptophyta > Pinopsida > Cupressales > Taxaceae > Torreya > Torreya grandis. Next base: position 1,023,421 of record JARHVA010003036.1, on the reverse strand, counting down.
TCCTTCCAATACTTTGAGTTCTCTCTATCTTATTCTCAACCCTACTTAACTTTTCAACACAATCCTCATATCATACACTACCTCTTACTCTATCACAGACTCTTTTTGTATGGACTCAAATTATAAAATCAACCAAATTTATGTATACCTTGTAATATATCCCATTTATTCAAAAAGTTATAGGATTTTTTTCAACTATGTGATAACTTATTTTAGCTTTTTCTACTCTTGGATTAGATCTTTAGGTTTCCTTTTACCCTATCCACCACATAGTCCTTGCCCATTCATACTTATCCATATTTACACAATTTAAACACAATATATTATATTTTTTCAAGTTTAACTCAAAAATTTTACCAAATTTCATGAATTATTTATCGTTATAACTCATAAAAACTTAGTTTGAAAGTAGAAACCTTAATACAAGGTTTGGACTAGTTTCACAAACCTAAAAAGGGTCAAAATGAGATTTCAATTTTTTAAAGGAATTTATAATGAATTTAACAATTTTATTATGTATCATTTAATTCTATTCACATGTTACAATTTTTATATTTCCCTTTTAAATCTAAAATAGATTGACTTAACCAAATTTGAATAGACTATGTAATTAGTCATAGATCTGTAGTAATCCAAGAAGAGGTTATTTATTATAATTAATTTAAAAAAGGGTTATAAATCAACATTAAGGTTTAAAATATTCTTTAAAATGTTTAAAAACTTTAAAAAATCAATTCATACCATATATAACACTCAATTATCAAATTTCCATGAGATACCACTTTGACTGTGTTAAGTTTCTTGATGATTATAGGACTGTGTTAGTTTTCTTTTTTCTCATCCAAATATATGAAAGATACTTAAAATAATATAAAACCTAATTATCATATTATAATAAACTCACCAACATATACATTTTAATGTTCACTCTAATACATGCATATACCTTCTCACATAGATGTATACTTAGAACTTTTGCTCATGCAAGACAAGGTTGTGTTATTTAACATAGAATGTCCTTAGTAGAATAACAACACATAATGTTTAAATAATATTAAGGAATTTTTATATAAATTTATTAATTACTCATACATTTCAAAATCCCACCAAATAGAATCTCCTCTTCCATAAGACTCTGACTTTCACTTGGATTTCAAGACACAGTTTGTAATTTAAACAATCAAAAGATTTGAATCTAAAATGAAAATTGATATAATTACCATAAAATAAAATGTATTTTCAAATTACCACTCACACAAATAGTAAAAAAAACTTGTTAATAATCATTTTTTATGATCATGCACATTGTCAACTATCTTTGCACATATTCAAGAAGATGCACGAGCTATTTGATTTCTTGTTTGTAAATAATAAAACATTGTATTTATTCACTTGTTTAGGTTTATTTACATTCATACTTTCTAATCCTACCCCCTCCAACTCTTTTTAATCTGAATTTGAAAACAAAATAAGACATGGACAATACTCTTATTACCAAATAACCATCAACTGAATTCTAACTTATTTTGTACGTTGAGAGTGTCCTCAATTAACTCAACTAATAACATATTTATCAAATATTAATTTATGTATATGTTTTGTAACATCCTAAAATCCTTATTAAAGTCTAACCACACTAAATTCAACATTGTAATTCTTGAAACAAGATTTAAGCCTCTATGAAAGTTCAAAACTTCAAATGAAATATTCGGTGAGAAAGTCCAATACAACTCTAATTAAAAATTGAAAAAAATTTAGAAACTTATAAAGACTCAAAAAAAAAATATTATGAACTTGAATACCTTCTAAAGACTCTAAACATGTATACTAGATCACTATTTATATTGGCCAGTGTTTCTCGTGCTCACCTCCTCATCCCTAATCACTGCTTCATCATACCTCATAATCTATAATCATACATTCCTCATCCCTTATATCCCCTAATAACTCCCTCATTAATCCTCACCATCACTCATCATCCCTAATCACTCCCTCATTAACCCTTACCATCCCTCATCCTTTTTGACTCCTTCATCATCTCTAATCAATTCCTCCTTATCCTTAATAACTCCATCCTATACCTTGATGGTGGTATTTTGTTAGAGTTTAAAAATGTTAGGAGATAAAAGTGGAGATTTTAGTGATAGCTTAAAATTTAAGACATAGTGATCAAAATGATGTGGAGGAAAATTTGAAACACAAATATTTAACACCTATGAAAAAATATAGGCATGCTAGAAATGATGTAATTCAGAATTGAAAATCCACCTGAAAAAGAGAAGCAAGTAAAACCACCATATCACCAAAAATGGGTAGTAAATACATTAGGATCACCAAGCTATTTGATTTCCTGAAACCAATAAATTAATTTTCATATGATGACATTTTATGATCTATAATTATATTTAAGGCCTTCTATTTATATGTATATTGATTGAGTCATCATACCAGAGAGTGGAATTTTTTTCAAATGATTAAAGCTAGTCCAAGATTGGAAAGTGGTGCTTAATTCATAACTTCAATATTTAATCCAATAAAGAGTGTCAGACTATGAGATCTCTACTTGCACATCTCAAGAATTGGGTATAATTTATCTATAATTATAAAAATTTAAGTAGATAATAGATTATGAACCTAATGATATGGTTGGTACTAAAAATATATCTACTTCCCCCAATAAAAAATTATATGAATTAAAAATATTATTTCATTAACAAATGTAGATTAATGCTGAGACAATACACTTCATCATTTCTAATGAAAGTAAGAAGAATTTAATTTCTCCTATATCATATTTTAAAAAAATTAACTTGAAGTTTTTACATCATCCATAACCATAAGTTAGTGTATGGTATAGTGTAGGCCTTGAGAAATGGATCACCTAGTAGTGTCACTTGGTGTACGAAATCAAACTTATTAAATATGCAATCCTTTGTGACATCTCACCATTATAGGTGTGTGATGTTTTACATGTGGTAAACCATGTATTTATCATTGACATGTAGTCTATGAATTAAACCCTTGAAATTTTGTGATAAATTTTCTAGATCTAGAATACCATATATCCTAGTTAGTTCATAATATTTTAGTCAATAGTGCCAGGAAGTGCAATAATATTTTTAGTTCTAGTAAGAAATATACTGTTAATGGTAAGAAGTAAATTTTTAATGGAATCCTTATGTCACCATTTCATAGTGTCATTTATCCAACAATAAAAAAGACAAAATAATTGAATCATAAATTAGATGAATATAAGGATATCTTTCAGCCACCTAAATAATTTCCTACATTCTATACACTAACAATACTATTGATTTGATCCCTTAACTACCTCTACCTCAAACCTCTTTATATAACATATCATTTATAGAGAATGAATAGATCAAGTGGTAGATCCATGAAATCATGGATAATGAACACATCATACTCAAATCATTGCTTTATAGAAACGTAATTGTGTTTGTGTCAAAGTTGTGAATCAATTAAAAAAATATTAACAAGATTAACATGAATAACTATTGTCCTCATTTAAATTCATTAGGTATTATGAGAGATCAAAAGTGAGTGATTAGGGATGGTGATAATCAATGAAGCAGTGATTAGGGATGATAATCTTGAGTGATTAGAGATGATGAGAGACAACTAAGGTCAATGAAGGAGTGGTTAGGAATGAGGAGGGAGTTAGTAGGGATGTGGAAGCAAATAGGTATGATGAGGGATGAGGAAATAATGATTAGGGATGATGAAGGATGGGGAGAGAGTGATTAGGGATGATGAGGGATAGTGAGGGTCAATGAAGGAGTGATTATGGATGATAAGGGAGTGATTAGAGATGACTAGGGATAGTGAAGGTCAATGAGGGAGTGGTTAGGGATAATGAGTATTGATGAGATAGTGATTAGGGGTAATGAGGGATGAGTAGAAAGCAATCAAAGATGAGGGAGGGGTAATGATGAAGTGAAATTAACATGTAAATTTGTTTTTTGATGTTTTTAGGTCATTAATGCGACCTATGATACCCCAATAACACCACTTTACATCAATTTCAAAGTGAGTGGTTTAAAAACTTCAATTTTTACAAGCCTAAGACTTTTAAAAATGCCAGGAATCTATTCTAAAGGCACACAAACCTAAAAAATGACTATATGTTTACCAAAAATGGATATCAATTACAAAATTTATGTCTTGAAATCCCTATGTTTAATACTTAGACCGTGAAAATGCCTAATTACTGACCTGATTAAATTTAGAAAAATTATTTTCCACATCGTAAAGTTTGCAACTATGAGACCAACTCTATCAAATGATTAATGACCTTAATTTATTATATTTAATAAAATAAATTTAAATTATAAGAAATCAAATGTAACAATATAAATATAAACTTATACAATTAAATGTAACAATATAAATGTAAACATTTAGAGTAGTAAATATAAGCTTATGGATAATGTTGGCTTCACATGAAACTCTCAAATGCTCATGGAGTTAGTTTTGAACTTGTAACAAAGAAATTTATATGTGTTATGTAATGCCTATGAATTTTATAATACACTATATAACATGTACATGTTATACAACACATACGTGTTATTTCAATTTAAATTGAAAGCCAATCCTTTAAGCTTGGAAATAGCTTGGATTTCTGAGCCAAAGGCTTGGGACTGTGCATCTACAGTCGAGACCAAAATTTAAAGGAGAACCATCAAATTTAAAATTCAATCATCAAATACACTATGGATTTCAACATCAAAATTTAAAAAATTATTACATTTACGATGAGAACATTTTCCTCTTCCTAAATATATGATTTTTATAATTTTTGGGGTATTTTAAGGGTTAAAACTATATTTATTTTTAACAACACCTTTTTTAGGCCACTATATGCCTATTCATGTTTATATGATTTGTTTTTCATTGATCCAACTGCAAAACAAATTATATGATAACAAACTAGGCTTAATTATACACTCATTCAAAAAAAATCAAATTTCAATTTTTTTGAGGTAGTTAGGGTGGGTTGCATGGACAATTATTCATGTTTTTTCCATTTTTCAAGATATACTTAATTGTAAAATTAATAAAAAAATATTTTAAAAAAATTAGAACACAATAGAATATCTAATTTAAATATTCACCAAAGGGTTTCTAACAATATTTAATGATGATCAAAAAATGGTGGATTGCACGGAATGGTACAATTCAAATTTTCTTAAAAAAATAGGAGGTCCTCTTCAAATTGTAGATGTTTAACCTATTTATACTTAACCATTTTTCAAAAAAATAGTTTTTTAATAACTAGACTTGAAATGCTACAATTTATATTTTTATACCCTCTTCAAATTTTGAGTGTAGCCATCTCTAATTATCTATAGAAGTTCACATTTCTGAAATTTCATAAAAGTCATGTCCACGAGTAGGCCCTTTTTTGTCCCCCAAGGTGGTGTACTTACCTTCATGATTTTTATTAAAGAAGAGACTAAACCTATTGTGTTTTTTTGGGAGTGAGCTCTTTAGAGATGGTAATAGGTCGAGGACATGTAGGTGTACCATATTCAAATTTTGTAGTTTATTTGATAAGAATAGAAATTCCATATTGGAAGTGATATGGAATAGGAGGGAGAGAATAAATAGGATGTGTTTTGGGGTCCACACTAGCAATTAAACTATTCAAATAAATAACCATTTTTTGAAAGTGGCCAAGCTTATGATGTTGGTGTGGATGTTGAGATTCTCTAGCATAGAGGAGTTCTAGTATTTATTTGTTATTGGGAAGCATGGGTAAATCTAAATAATATTTATCATATAATTCAAGATTAATTATTTTATTACCTTTTCTATCATACTCATGATGTATTTTTCTCGCAATAGTATCTTTAGCATGTAAGGTAATTTCTATAAAAATAGAGAATAAATATTATGTGTTTGTGAGGTTGGGTTGAGCTAAATAAACAATCTATATAATAATAGTATTGGTTTGTTCAATAGATGTTATTTTAGGTGATCATATAGGAAGAGTTATTTCAATGAAGTTTGATTTAATAGATTCAAATGGTAATAGTTTAGATTGATCGATACATTCATAATAAGGAGAATTGATATTTATCGTTAGTAAGTTGTATTATATGGAATTGAGTTGTGTAGGATGTTAATAATATGTAATAGAAGGGATTTATTTAATTACATATGGGTTGTTTAATAATGGTGGATTAGTAGGGGTGCATAACCTTTGGGTTTAGATGAGATGTGAATGATATAGACGTCATGGTTAAATGAGTGTATATTTGTGAATGCCTTTGCATAATGTTATACATCTAAATATCATGATTAATCTTGGGCCATGATATAATTTTCATCATAGGTGTGAGGGATAGTGAATGAATTATTTTATGTAGGATATTTAGTAGTAGACATACTTATGTTATTGAATTTGCAAGGAGACATAGTTAAAGGATATTGAAAAAGTTTACCTACTCCATATTCATTACAGGTGAAATCATCCTCTATGTACGATGATTCATATGCATTTAAAGGGGTGATTATGATTATTTTCATCTATTAATGGAATGGTACAATCACATGAGTGTAAAGGAAAGAGCCATTCTAAGATATAAGGAGGTAATTGAGTGGTATTACAATTATTTTGTAATTCATTCATCTATATCAACAAGAGTAACATGTAAATTAGAATACTTGTTAACAAACTGTTAGGTTGTGGAGCTAAAAGCTTCACTGATGCAGACATTGGAGGAGGGTGCTGAGTGTCACATTCGTTAGCATCGGTCAAGCCAATTGACATCGGTCAGGTGGAGACAAGAAGCTGTTGATGACGGTCAGAGATCAGCCAATGTCGGTCACCCCTAGGTAGATAGGGACCGACTTCGGTTGCCTGTGCGGTTCCATAACTGCTAGTTCATGGACAGTTAGTTAACGACCCAGTTGTTTGCATGTAAGAAGGCTAATTATAGTCTTGAGCTACAGATCTAATTATTGTTTGTATGAGATATATATAATAGACTCATGGGTTGTATTGTAATTAGTGCTAGATAGTAAGAGAGCAATGTGTGTTCCTCCTAGTGCCACAGTGCCAAGTGTGGGTACTAGTTTGGAGAATCAGAAGGGTTCTTCATGTATGTAGAATCTTGGTCAGTAGGTGTGCAAGGCCACATTTGGAGATCTACATGGTAAGTAAGATCATTGATTTGCAAGTGTTTGTGTGTGTGAGATCTAGGTTTGCAAGTGTGCAGAACTAGATTGATTTGCATGTGTGTAAGATTAGAGAGGTCAACAACACAATAGGGAGCAAGATCAGGCAGGATCTACTTAGAGTAAGGTGTGTAATTGATTGGAGAACAAAGAGGAAGGAAAGGTAGTTCCTTCCAAAGTAAGATCATTTGAGTTGCAGGTTGTTGCAAGTTCATGGGAGATCTACTTGGAGTATGTGTGTTTACTCGGATTTGGAGTACATGGAGTACTTGTGTACTGGCAGTAGTGATATGGACTAGTGGTACTGGCAGTAGTGGATACTGACTAGTTGGAGGTGAACACCAACTCTATGTTTGAGTTGTGTGTTGGGACCATAAGAGAGAGAGTGAGCTCTTGAAGAGATTTATTGTTTATGCCCTAGAGGTGTGGGAGCCCTAGAGGTGTGTAAGGAAGAAGACTGTGGCAATCTTCTTTGTTGTATTTCCTTATGGAAGAGTATTAATACAATTGGGTATTGTCTCTCATATTCAGTGTTATTTTTGATTTCTAGTTACTTGTTACTTCTGGTTTAATTCCGCATGTTAAGTTGCTTGTACATGGTAATCAATTTTGCTTCCTAGATCCTAATAGTGGAGTCAAAGCATGTTTGTTGTTCTAGATTCCTGACACAAACTCAAGGAGAGGTGGAGTCTTGATGTGAGAAATAATATAAATGGGATATTAAGATTTAGGAGTTGGTAATTCATTGATCTAATGATTAGGATAATATTTATGTTTTTAGAGTTTTCCATTGTGTATGAATTTGATATATTGAGTACCTAAAGAAGCAATAGCACATATACAATATGTCCATGGGTGAAAAATGATCATGTTTTAAGAGAGGGGAAGATTAAGAACCACAAGATTATTTATAATTATCTTGGGTCCAATTGTAAGTGGGAGCCAAATGCAACCAAATGGGTTTTTATTGCTTTTATGTAATTCTCTACATGTGAGATGTGTTTATTTTATATTCTATTTGGTGTATCTGATTTATTGAATTAACTAAAGAGAATTGAAATTAACCCATGACACTTAATCTAGTAGGACATTTAAAATAAGGGCATTGTTGATTTCTATCTTTATAAAGAGAGCAAATCATTTATTCGAAATATAATCTCATCATTAATCATATCTTACTTGAGAAATTATATGGAGGGTTATGTGGATGAGGAGATCATTTAAATTTTATGAACTTATATAAGTGGAGGAATATCATAAGGGATTTTAAAATCATGATATTGTGGTTGTTTTAAATTTTATAATTATTACATAAGGAATTGACAATGATAGGGAGAAAATCAAACTAATTTCATATGGGGATTTTTCAATGTATTGAGTTAAGTTATTATAAGAAATTCCAATATGATATAGAGAATGAAAATAACACAATGTTTATGAGATATTCAAATTTATTAAGGGATAGGAGAACTAGGTTAAGGTTATAGTTTTGTAACTATTTCATCATTTAGTTCAGAATATGTTGGTACAATAGTTGTAGTATCTTTAAGTATTTGTTCATCAGTAATAGATTTCTTAGGTTTAGTGACATGATCCTTATGAGTAGGTTTACATCTATAGTTGACTTTAAATATGCTTACATACTGAGAGTTGGTATATTAATGATCATAATTGGCATCAACTACACAAATAGTATCATTTTAAGGTTGTGTCTTAGAAGTAGAAGAGGATTTTTGAGTATTTGAGGGTATGGGTTTAGTAAATTGTTTCTTTTGAGAATAGTTGAGATGATCATGATGACATATTTTTTTCATAGTATCGTGATCAAATGTGTCACCTAACATGAAGGAAACTATAAATTTGATAAGGCCAAGAAATGTTCCATCATAATGAATCCATCAAAACTAATTAAGATCATAACATGGTGGGAGTATTATTGTTATAGATGAAGGGTTTAGATGGAGATAGTTATTACTTCATTTATTTTACCATTAATGGTTAGTGGGAAATAGTTTGATTATGATTTTTAACTAATATTATTTTTTTAGAATAATTTGAGGTTGTGGATTGTCACTCATAATTTCATTATTTGAATTTTGGAAAGATTCTTTGATGTAACTATGCATTTGCTTAAATTATTTCATAAGGAAGTCTTGTCTTTTAGCTTGATCAAATGTCCCATTTAATTTTTTTTGGGAAATTTTTAAAAACTTGTACTGAAGAGAAGGTGTAAAATTAGAAATAAATAATTTTAAAATATTATCATAATTTATGTTGTGGTCTAATTTGTGATCTAATGATTTCCACCATTTGATGAATGTATGAGTTGATTATGAGGGTAATTTCCTAGCATTAATAAAATGACTAAGATAATTTTATATGAGATAGTTTTGTTGAAATTCTTTGATTAAAGCATTGATTAAATATTTTAATTTTGAGATAGAATGTTGATGGAGTTGATTATACCATCTAAAACATCTCTTGTAAATGTTTTTACTAAAATTTTGGTGGTAGTAAAAGTATTCATTTGGACCCATTCCTTATATAGATTACCAAATGATTTAATAAAATAAGCAGGGTCTTTAGTTGCATCATATTTAATGGTTGGAGATGTATTTCCAATATCAATGGATACCATGAAGGGATCTAATGGTTTATTTTAAATATGTTTAGACATATTATTATACATCAGATATTGAGGAATGATATTCTCATTGGCATCTCTGAGAGGAGAAACAAAATTTTGGTTATTTTGGGACATAATGCAGGGATGTTGATTAGTCATTTTTAAAATGTCATGTTGCATTTTCATCACCTAGGAATTTTTGGTTGTTTGCATAAAATTCATTTGTTGAACCATTTTATCAAGTATTTGAGTGGTATAAATGCGTGCATTTTGGTTTCTAGTGTTAGGAATTGTTGGATACATTTTATTATTATTGTTAGAAAGAATAACATAACCAACATTAGGGATATGAATGTTTCCTATAGGATTATTCCATGTGTGAGTATTTGTTATGTTAGTGAATATCCATCCTATCGTATAATAAGTAATTTTGGATAGAGTATTATTATGATAAGTGTGAAATGGATTAGATCCATCTAAGTCATCATTTTGGTTAATTTGAACTATGTTTCTATTAATGGAGTTAGATGAATGGTGGGAATAAGTTAACAATGAGAGATTATCCTCTTTGGTGGCTAGGTTAGGTAAGAAAGGACAACCCATGTATCTTCTAAATGGATTAACATTATAAATGAAAATTTTGATAGGTTATTTCATGATGCTCAGTAATGTGGAGATAAAAATAATAATGTGAAAATTTGTTTTAGGGAAAAAAATAGGAATAAAACTAGATCAACCACAAATGACACTAAGTCAGCCAATATGTTATATTCTCATCAAAAAATTGATTATGTCAGCCAATAAGTACACAATCAATTTGGTCAATCTAGTTGGTTTATAACAATGAAAATTGAATAGGTTATAAAGGAATTAAGTCAACCAGTCAGTCTAGTTAGAAAATCATGATAATAAAATAGGTTGTAAACTAACAAGATCAAGTTAGTAGATCTAGTTTAAAAATAGTAAGGCAAAATAGTCTACTGGATCGATCTAGTTTTATAGTCTGGTAGAATAATTATATGGTCTTAAAGATGAAAACTTTAATTTTAAATTCATAAATGAATTTAAGCACACATACAACTATATTGAGATGGTAGATTTAGTTAAAACACACAAAACAAAACTCGTATCAATAATGGTTAATACAATCTATAATATAACATAGAATGGAAAATTAAAAGCATCAAAAATTTAATTTTTATGACTAAAAATGCTATCTAGTTATATAAAAAGAGGATCACGAGATTTTACTAAAGGTTGTTTTTGAGTATGTAGGATTCTAAAGATACTAGCTTGTCTGTTGGATATTGTTAGCCTAATGTTTTAGAGTGCTAACTATAGAGGGAATGACATTACCATTTCCCATTAAACCCAATTTCAAGTGTAATATAGAAGTAACTTCTCAGCACTAACCAATAACAAATACATGACACAATCAAATGGATATTTATATTCTTAAGGTTTGATAGAAAGGGAAATCCCAGGCATTTCTAAAATACCATGAAGTACATGGAAATAAAGATAGTGTTTAGATCTGTACTATGGATATGAGTATTGGATAAATCCCCTCACACCATGATATCTATATGAGATAGACAAGGAACATAAATAAAATATCATGTAACCCTTTATAATAGTAGCTAAGTAGTTTTAAAACTATCGGTACATAGTTTCTAAGGAAAGCCAGACAGGATGAAAATAAAGATGAAAATCAATTTTTCAAAAACCAGGTTGTGATTTTTAAAAGAAAATAAAAAATTATCCAATTAAAATTTAAAAAATATTATAATTAATATGAAATAGAGGTTAGTTTAATTTTCTTATGCTATAAAATGAATCATGTAGAACAAGATCAATTAGATCGATCTAGCTCAATAAATAATACAAAATAATTTTTTTTTGGTTGACTCAATCTGTTATAGAATAGGACCAGATAAATAAAACTAATTAATTTGATTTATTTTGATGGTAAAAAATATATATAACTAGATCGATCCAATCGATCTAGTTCACTATGTGGGTACAATTTTATAGAACTAAAAAACTAAGGAAAATAATACATACTTTAAATTTTAACTGAAAAAAAGAAATGAAATTTTATTAAAATTAAGAAATTGAAATACTAAGCTCTTAATAATGAACCTAGAAGATATAATAAGGTCAACCAAGTCAATTTAGTCACTTTTATTATAATTTTTAATTATTATTTGACTAGGTTGTCTAGGCAACTTTTTTATCTTGTAAAGGCAAAAAATAGTGTTAATAGATAAAATTGAGTTGGTCGATCTAGTCTAAATAAAACTAATAAAAATAATAATTATGAAATTATGTTGGGTCATTTATGATTAAATATTTGTTTTAGTTTTTTGATTTGTTTTATAAGTACTTATATTATTTTTATGAGTTGGTTATACCCATTAGTTGGTTTTTTATAATGAACTCTCATAAGATAATTAAATATTACGTTTGTACAAAAATAATTAAGTATTTAATCTTTAATACATTTTTCTTCAAATTCCTCTTATTTATAAGGTTATTAGTGGTATCACAGCCAAAAAAATAAATCAAAGGAAGATTTAATAAAATACATTTCTTTCGGTGCTTGAAGATCCTCTACGTTGCAGTCCAACATAGTGAAATAATAGAAATAAATCTTATATGTATATATCTATACAAAACATTTTCATTAACTTGTGTCAAAGTTAGATCCTAATGGTTTTGGAATATTTCCCACTTTAGTAGTCACAAAATGATTTATCACTTGCTAATATCATGACACTTTTTCAATATTTTTGTAATGTGTCTCTGTAGATTTGAATAATATGTTGTACAAAAACTTTAATGTTGAAGGTTAGGGAATCATGATCTACGTTTTTTTTCATAAGACTCAATATTAAAAAAAAGGGCCGAATGAGATTGGAGACCAAAAACAATGAAATTGAATTCTAAAGCAATGAATTTGTATAAAGAGAAGGACACACCATGCATTTACAAAAGTTTTATTTTAAAGCTTTTATAGACTTCAAGTATATTATCCACACAAATAATACCCAAATTGATGAGACATAATTGGAAGACCACATCAACATTGAATAAATTGGCATATAGGAGTCACATAATAGTAAAAAATATTTTTTGATATTGGTGAATCAGATATCTGCTTCTTGATATTTGATGGATCTCAAGTGAAACACAACATAATTTTTCATATTTACATTCTACGTGTAAATATTTCATGATGGATGATTTTTTTATTTTTTTTTCAATTTGGAAAATAAATCATATTTATAATATTTTTTTATTTTTTAGTCAAATTTATTACAATAAAGGTTTTTTAGTCAAATGTTATTAGTCCCTTACACAAGAAGAGTCAAGGGTTCAAAACCCTTTGGTGTTATATTTTGATCAATTTTTTATTTTTTATTATCTCATTTAATCTTTTAAAGGAGATATAAGGGTGTAAAAGGTGATATAAGGTGTAATTATTAAATTAATTTGATAAGTCTAATAATATTTGTAATGAGGATTTATTTTGTGGGTCAAGGCCAAACCCCAATAGTATGTCCTTTTTTTGAATTGATTTTATTTTTGATACCTCCATGGTGAAAATTGTGAGATTAATCTCTAAAAATGAAATCTTAACAACTAAAAATATAATTAATAAAGCATGAAAATGTAAAATACACTCATTTTAATGAATTGTGGAAAATAATGGAGAAATACACCACACCACTCATAAAAGATGTAAAATTGTTTGATTATGAAAAATGAGAATAACATGCCCTTTGGTTTATTAAAATTGTGATGTTTTGCATAGTTGATTATTCACATTGAATTTTTTAAAATTAGTGCATGGAAAGCTTAGATAGCATTAAAACATCTATATATAAAATACACTACCCATAATTTTTTTTATCTCTTAATGGATTTTCTTAATAATAAGATTAACATTGAAGAAGATGTATTTGAATATCTCTCCCACATGAAAACTCTAAAACAAGAATATTGTACTACCCATGGTAAAATTCATGATGACATGTTCATATCCATAACTTTGAATGGTCTAAGTTCTACATATACCAAATTTGTTGAAATGTTTCAGATTAGTGATAATCTCAATAGTATAACATTTGATTATATTTCCTAGTTGTTGACTCAATAGTAGAGATAGCTTGTGAAGAAAAAGAGTAGACCTATAAAATAAGCTCAGTATAAAAAATACAAGTCCCATAATAGATATCACCATAATATATAGAATTATTTTTAGAATCATTATCTAGAACACTCTCTAAGACATTATTAGAGACATTTTACACATCATTTTAGATAGTCTCCACAATATTATCATTAGCACTCCCTAGGATATTAAAAATGCAAACATCACCATAGTCGCTCTTCTCACTCTAGTGATTCTTATAGTGAATAAATTTATTCTACATCTTATCATCACATGAAAGAGCCCATATTTTTCAAATGTGGTGATATTCAACATCTTATAGATGTATGTCCTTTTCTATGACCCCACTCTCCACACAAAAAGAGAGTTGAGTCAAATTATGTAGATCATTTTATGGTATATGTTATGGTTACTCCAATTATTGAGTACTTATTTATATCAATATGTGTCATATATGGTTGAGTTATATGGTCATAATAGACCTGACATCCTATTTTGAGTGATCAGTGATTCAACTGTATTATGCGAGCCACTAGGCTCAAGACTGGGATATGTTATAAGAGCATTTTTTTTCTTGTGTTCATTCTTTCTTCTAGTTTTGGATTTCTATATGTTACATTCATGACAGGGATTAGATATATTGTTTTATGTTTTTTATATCATTGTACATCTTCTCACCTCTCACCTGATATGGGGAGAAGATATAGGATTGATTAGTCTTTGATCAATTATTGATGATAGTAACAGTTGATAGGGGTTTCTATCACCTTAAGTTTGAGAAAATATTTTCAATGTTTATTGGACATCAGAGAGATGTGCCATACCTACTATATTTTGGTCAATTAGATGGGATTATATGTGAATCCTCATGCTTATGGATGTGATTGAATAGGATTCAATCATTTTCTACTATAGTACGGTACATATGATCATAAGAGATGAGCAAGATTTTATTATGTTCCTCAAATTTTTATACCACAAATCATAGGGTGGGATTTGTTATGGAGTGACATTTTTTATAATTAAAAAGAGGCATAGTATACTAGTTAGAAATACATCAAAGTTTCTTTCATGAATTCAAGGTTATTTCTCCTATTATTGTATCTTATATACCCATTTAGAGCAAGGGAGATTTTTTTAGGTCATTTATGATCCAAAGTTTTTCTCAGTTTATTATTATTATTTTAATTGATTATTTTATTATAACATCTTAGTTACACTCATTAGTTAGTTTTATATAACCATCTCTCATAAAATTTTAAAATATTAGGTATGTAAAAAAATAATTAGGGATTTAATATTGATTTTTTTTTTCAAGTTCCACCTATTTGTAGTGCTATAAAACTAGATTGATAAGATCAATTTTATAAGTTGGAAATAAAATACATAAATGAATAAAATTAAGATGGTAAATTTAGTTAGGAAAAAAAAATGACTAGATCAACCAATTTAATCCAGTTGGATGAAACTAAAAACCATACACATACAATACAAAATGGGAATAACTAGGTCGATGTAGTCTCAAACCTATGCACATAGGATAAAACATTATTGATAGGATTGATCTACTTTAAAACCTATGAAAAATACATAAAAAATGATAGATAATATTAATTTAGTTGAAAACTTGTGCACAAAAAAATAAAAATGGATGAACATGCTTGATCTAGTTAACTATAATTGAAAAAATAAAAATTGTAAGGGTTAGAATCAAATCAGGTTCACCATAATGTATGTATCCAATTAGTATGGTTATGAAACTTTTCCTATTTATTTGACTCTAAGATTTGAGAGGGTAATCTTACCAAACAATGCATTTCATAGATATTTATATCAGAACATGACCATTTTAGATCCACTAAACCTAAACAAGGGATATATTACTACAAAACACCAAAGGAGAGCATTTTAAAGATTCAAAGTGAATAATATTTATTTAATAACCTTATATAGTTATACTTTATATAAAATAAAATAAAATATAATGCTTAGTAAATCTTGTGGAAAAAAGAGGGATATTTAATAATAAACAAAACATGTAAAGAGAACTCTACTCAAGTCAATGTAGAGGTAAACTAAACAAGGAGTTAAACATTCATCCTATTAATTAATGAAATAACTATCTAATAAATGATATATTAAAAATAAATGAATACTTACCATTAATTGAACTTGTTATGCCTCAATTTCTCTTTTAGCTAATGGTTCTTAGAAACAGGATTTTTTGGTTTTATAAGGATCACACTATAAAAATTAGCTCTAGGCTAAAGACTCATACTTTTCATCTAGACTTTACCATAATATAAAATTATTTCCATCTAAGGTAGAACCATAATTAATGGCTCCTAAATTGTATAATTATTATAATTATGAGTTGTAATAATGAAAAAACGAATGTTCCTCTCTATTGGATTAAACATAAGGGGGTATTTATAGCTAAGGATTTACCCTAAACCCTCCTAGGAATTTATTTGACAAGATTGACTAGTTTGATCTTGTTAGGTAGTAAATATAGTCATTAGGTCTAGAAATAGGTAAACAAAGTCGATGTAGTTCAGTAACATGTGATCAATCCCCAATAAGATCAACGTAGATAACATAGTAGGAAAATGAATAAAAGGTGTGTATGCTTAGTTAGGGGAAATTTTAGAAGATGAATTGAATAGAGAAGTGGATCAAATGGTTATAATTGTTTAGGTAGTTAAATAAATGTAATTTCTAGTGGTTTTAGGTAATGGTATAGGGACCTATAATCTTGAAAATCACCAAGGTATTCCCATCCCTTTCTCAATGCACCCTTTAAGTCATGCACTCATAAATATTGAAAATTGATAGTTTCTTGAAAAATAAAAAGTGTTATTAAATTCCAAGGTTTAAAAATATTGTGTGTATATAGTATGGACTCATAAAATCAAAAAATGTGAGGGAACCAATGATTGAATACCTCAAAAACCATAACAATTTGACAATGGTAGAACCAAGAAAAAGAAAAAAAAAAGAAAAATTAGGAAGCAAATAAATCAAATTGAAAAAGACACTATTATAATTCTAATCTAAGTCTCCAATAATTATAAATTATAACCCATATCCATTACATGATAGATGTGAATTCAACAACCAAGAAGTAGTGCTTCAATAATCTTCCATTCACAAGTAGAGAGAGGTCCTTGTATATCCTTTAGCCTATATTAATTGTGTCCTCAAATTTTTAAGGTCTAATATGGACCAATCCAAAAGGGACCCAACTTTGAATGCTACCCTTTTTTCTCAGGTGCCTTGTCTAACAACAAGATCAAAACTATGTCAAACCATATTTTCACTATACCCTGATGTTTGTTGAATTTTTTTAGTGATTCATCTTATACATTTCCAATTTGGTGAATATTTAACAATATTGATTATATAATGGTCATCTTCTCATGTTTATTATTGAATAAATATATATGCATGAATCTTCAAGATGAAGGAAAACATTATATTTTTTTTATATGTGAGGAATAACGGATAAAATTTTAGATCTTGGTTGTGTATTGTTCTATTAGCCCACAAAGCCTAATTAAATAATGAATGTAGATTCCTATGTTTGTCTATGACAAATTTCTTTATGTCATTGTTATGGTTATTATTTCTTGATTTAATCACTTTATTTCCTTGGGGGTAGTAATTTTAAGGAAACTTCACAGTGATTTTGTCATCATAAACCCATTCAATGAATTTAATTGGCCAAAATGTAGGTCCATTATCATAGATGAGAGAGAAATAGGCATCAAAACTTGTGATAATGTTTTCCTTAAGGAATTTGATCATGTCCTTAGTTGTGATGAATTTGGTTACTACTTATTCAGTCCATATACTTCAATAATTATTATACATGAGCAAAAACATGTGTCTTTCAATAAAAAAGGGATTGAGGACACTAATGAAGTCAAGCCTCCATTGGGAAAATGGTATGCCTTATAAATCTAGTTATAAATGCATAAATGCATGTATTTACTTATTCATGAACACTTCATACTCAAAACACATTAATACATGATTATGGTTTTCTAAATGTTTTGGGCCAATAATAACTAAATATAAGTACCTTTTGTGTTTAGTATTAAGGTAAGGATGATCAATTCCTAATTTTTCATAAAGGTGGAAGTTTGTTAGAATGGGGTTATTATTTAATTCTCACATGATCAAGAGAGTCCTCCTAATTTTATTTTGGTGCTTCTATATAAATTATGAGATTATCCATGAGAATCCCAATGATGTCATCCAACCTATCAAACTTTCTCATACAAAGAGATATGTTATCCACTCCATCAAGTTTGTGAAATCACTCTTTTGTTACATGGGCATATTAGTCATTAGAATTAACCATACTTATAATGGTTTGATTCATTTTTCATGTGGAAATATATTATTTA
>JARHVA010003036.1:972500-997500 GCA_037957365.1 Torreya grandis | reverse complement strand
TATATGACACATGTTTTTCACTATTTTTATTTAATACTACACAATTTGGCCTTTTTTAATTTTTTTACCTAATTATTTATGAAAGATCATTTATCATTGATTTCGATCAGGAGAAATAGAATGTAATTAATATGAAATATTATTTACTTATCACTTTCACATATTTAAAGTTGAGAAAAATTGAAAATGGCACTCTAAATTTTAAATTCTAACTACACAGGTTCTTTACCTCTACATTATTGAGTTTAAGCTCTTAGTTAAAAATAACATATGGAAATGAAACATCTATCTTTGGAATTAAATTAAGAGACATTATGTTTGTATTATAAGTCCTCTAAGAGGAAATAAAATGTATTATACATCTTTAATCACTATAAAGAGATTAAAGATCACAATGATAAAAAATATAAATTGTGTAAAATCAAGAGTGTCTGCTTGCACATGGTAGCCACAAAACTAGAGTTTTTCCATTGTGTGGCATTAATTAGATATGTATTACACTACTTTGAAGTTAGGTATGGAAATAATTATCCCAAAAATGGGAGAATTGTTGACACATATGGATTTTCCACAAGGAAATGTTAATATTGCCTAAAAATGATGAGATTTATTCAAAATATTAAATTGTGAATTAGAAATTTAAATATAAGATCCATGGTTTATTGAATAAATGGAGTGATAATACCAATTATTTAAGGAATAAGTAGGATATATATTTTTATATAATATTTTTTAAGGTACATATGTGTGAAGCTATGGTCCTACTCAATAAGCTAGTTTGGAAAGTCTAGACAAACCATATTAATGTTATGTGGGTGCCCCTGATACATAATTTTCTAAAATAATGGAAAATAACCAATTATGGTGATTTAATCAAATCCTATCTCATTAATTTATTTAACTAATGTAAACAAGGAAATGATTTTTATATGGCTTTGAAGTATTATATCTATTACACAATGTCACTTAGTCCCAATTTTTTAAATCCTTGGTCACCCTTGGAGAAGAAGCCCATACATGTATTTTTAAACATTTTTTATAACATATATATTTAAATAGTTATCCCATCATTTACAATTAAATTATCCATTTAGTTTATGCAGTTGTTCTTGATGCTTAATTTCCTAGAATATCTGATTCTATGAGGGAAACCATTTCCAAGCATGGAAATTAGTAGTGTTTCTAGGATTCCTCTATATTAACAGTTTAAGGAGAGTTTCATTCACCCCATTATGTACATACCACACCATTTGATCATCATGTAAATATCTTACCAAATCAATAAGACCAAGCTACAATACCCAAGTTGCTTATGATGTTGGGTGAAGACATTTTTCAACATTTTATCACCTAGAAGATAAGTGGGGAGGAATTGACCCCATAAAGTTTTAATTAATATGAATATTATCCTTGGGACTAACTTAATATAGTATAACATTTTCTAAGTTCAATTTAGCACATTGTTAACATCAAACATAAACAACAACCCCATATAAAGCATTATCCTTTCATGGATGTATATAATAACCAAGAAGTTATAATCAGGATTTTGAGGTTGGTAAGGCTAGTAATAAATATAAATGAGGGGAACTAATAAATTTAAGTTGAAAGAAACTCATATGACTTAAACATCTAATGTTGAAAATTGTGTAAAATTCTCCAAGTATGGAGTAGATTTGAAGGTAAACCTAAATCTCTTTGCTCCAACTTAAAAATATCAATTTCCTATGTTAGTTTTTTTATAGTTTATAAAGTTTTGGTTTGCTAAGTAAAGCATTAATGTCACAAGCTCTACCACAGGAATATATTAATGTAGATGATGAAGTTGATACATATGTTTTGTATAATCATTCAAACCTACTATTTCAACCCTAGTTTCCATACATAAAAAATATATTCAAGTATCAATTAGTCTATTTTTATTTGTCTACTCCACTTATTTCAGCTCATAATATTTTGTTTAGTCCATCATGTCATCTCTAAAGTTTACAACAAATGCCATTCTCCAAAAACTATAATTTAAAATTCAATTGATGTCCAAGATGCTAAGGAAGATATTCCTCAAACTTAATTTTTAAATTTTAAACAAATAATTGAATTTAAATAGAAAATAAATGATAATTCATATATGGTTTTAACAAAGGAACCTATATTTGAATTGAGATATGAAAAAAATAACATCATTCACTAGGAGAAAAATAAATAGAGTAGGAGAATAAACAATAACTAATCAAAAATGTGTTTTGGAGGATTTAAATAAAATGAAGAAGTCAATGACCATCTCTATGATTAATTCATTCAATGATGGACTTTTTGATAAAGTAGTAGAAGATTATAAGTTGTGAAATAAAAGGATTATTTATCTAAAACTAGAATTGATGTAAGTACAAGGGAGCTCAGAGTATTTAATAGTAGTGAATCATATAAATATGGAAAGTTTAATATAATATACATCCCCCTATTGTGAAAATATTTTAATTATTTTTATATTTTCAACAATATTTATTTTATGTTAGTAAATTGGATATGGAGGTGAAAGGAGAAAAGGATAAATGATTGGAAGTAAAAAAAATGGTTGATATTATAGATAATTCCTAGACTCACGATAATTTAAATAAAATCATAATAGCTTCTTAATTATGTGAATTACTTCTTAGAGGGATAAGAGGAATAAAAAAATAAGACTAAGGAAATGATCAAGGCTCTTGAGTAATTTTTAATGAAAACCTAGGAGATACTTTATTTTTTATCCATAACATACATGATAAAATAGAGCATGGATGACCTCGTAAAATTATAAGAACATGGTGGACAATATGTTGAATGTATGAAATATGAGGTCACTAGTTGGTAATGAATATAGGATTATTAGTTTGTAGTTTATGCCATTTCTCTAGATATAAAGTTGAAACGTGCACATGTGATAATAGGAGTCACTACACATTCAATATCAACGATAAAAATGGGACTTATAAATGTGTAAAAGGTACTAGGAAGACATGGGTTTGTGGATGTAACTAACATAAATGAGAGATGTTAAAATTTTGGTTGTTCGTTAATTGTAAATGCATTGATATGAGGATATTAAGATTTTTATTTTCTATAAATCAATGGCTTAAGAAACCAATTATCATTTAGGATTAATGGAAAAGTGTAAGAATTCAAATACCTCAATTATAAGAGATCTTTCTTTTTTTGTAAAAAAAAACTTGATAATAACTATATAAATAAAATTTTCTTATATTTCATTACATAGTATTTTAAAATCATTACTGTAGTAAAATATCTTTGAGATTTACCTTATCTTTATGTTCCTATAAAAATAATGTTTAAGAAATGAATAAATAAAAGAACAATTGTTATCCCTAATGATATTTATAATTTGGTTTTTATTTATTTTTTATGTTTCTTTCAACATCAATTTCAATGTTTTATGTCAAATTTTAGCATTTGTTATTTTTTTTATTAACAATTGACTAGATGTCAAAAAGTGGGTCACATACTACCAATCAAACAACATTTGAACCACTATTATTTTATTATTGGTTGGTAAAGATTTGATTTTTTTTTAATGTCATCTAGCTTAAATTTGTGTCTATTACTTAACTTGTCAATGTTTAAAATTTAAAGTGGCATTGATTTTCATTATCTTATATTACTTTTAGGATTATGAAAATCTGGTTTATTTTTCTAAGAGATATTTAAATGTTAATAGAAGTACAATTCAAAAAGAATAGTTATCTATTTTCTAGAATATAACATGAAAACACTTTTTTATGGTTAATATAATAGGATTGATTATTTTTTATACAATATCAATGAGAATCACTCATTTTTATTATTATTTCTTTTAAACCTTGAGTTACATTGTAAATAATATGAGTAGATTACTGACTATAGGGTCAAAGCATAATGTGTTGTCACACTTTTTGGCATAAAGAGGTCACAAACACTTCAAATATACCCCCAAAAAATATATATATTTTTTCACTAACATGAATCAAAAATATATTTTTTAGCTTATATATATAAAGATGTAGGGCATATACCATTTTACAAATATTTCACAAATTGTTTAAGTATGTTTTACGATTTATTTTTGAATTCTTTTTCTTATATTTTTTCCACCTAGTGGGACACAATATTTTTATTTGATCCTATAAAATATGTAATTACTAACCCATTTTTTCACATGTCTCTTTCAAGGCTAAGATAACTCATAAGTTGGGTTTCCTAAAGAGGCCAAAAAATAAAAGGTTTTTTCATTAAACCCATTAATAATATACATCTATGACAAAACACTAACTAATAGGTTAAGGTTGGAACTACGAGGGCTAGGTCTATCCATCTTGGATAGTTCACTTAGGTTAACTAGGTAAATTTTAATCGAATAAAAAATATTTACACCTTTGAAAACTCATAGAAAGACTATAAGAGGTAAAGGTATCTCAACAAGATACACATCTATATGGACTTGTATTGACCTATACATAGCCAACATCCAATAAGCCTTCCAATATATTTATAATCTAATGACTCCTTAGTTAATGTTCATTACCCTAGAAATTTATGGAGTCACACATGACCTACCTCAAAATTATTATAAATACCTTCCTAGGTTCTCAAATGATGGGAGAATAATTTAAATATAATATATAGAAGATTTGAAGGTCTCATTGAGACTTTTTAATGTTGTACACAAATATGTCTCATGTAATCTCTTCCTTTCACTTTTTAAGGGTCAATTTAAAACTAGTTTATAAATTTAACAATTGTTATATATTACTAATTGGTTAAAATTTTAAGAAGACTTTATAACTAAATTTAGAGATGCATTAGACTAAAGTGTCATATTAAGAATTTTTTCTCTAGTTTATGATGTCATATTTAAGGTATATTATTCCTTAGGATCCAAATGAGATAAAATAGATTTTTTATGGCTTTCACCATATTCATATACATAAATATATAAAACATTTGTAAAGAATAGCAAACACCTACCTGATGGTCTATAGATCAATAAATGGGAAACCAATACCTAGGTTGTCTGATCAGATAAATATATCACTAGGTCACTAGGTGACTATTGGTTCTATCTAGATCACATTTTCATTATATTTAAGGTCACATTGGTATATCCTTTATTAATACCAATAATTATACAATAAAAATTGGTTGATCAAGATTTAGTCTATCGACTATCCAATAGTGTGGATGAAAATTTGAGTAGGAAAAAATTATCCAAATATCATAATACACTCGTCAACATTTGAAGGTAACAAATCCAAAGTTGGGAGTAGTTGAAAAACATTTAAAAACATAGGGGTTCATTTAAATTTGTACTAATTGAGTAAAAATATTGGGATCCTAGGAAAGAAATAAAATAATAAATAGATTAGTTCTGCATAAAATTTACGTAGGATTATGTCCATCAAGAGTATGAACATGATTTAATATTTCTCAATCCTAAAGATGATTCTAACATTTATATGAGAATGATAAAGGAACAAATTTATATGAAGATCACTTAAATGATCTAATATTATACATCTATATCAAGAGATGATATAGTCAAAATAGAACAAGAGGAAAAAGACACTAAACAATCTTGGAAAGCTCAAGTAGAGGAATAAACAAAAGAAGGTACTCATGTGTAGTTGAGGTAATAATTATAAAAAATGACCCAAATTCAAAGGAGGTAAAGTAATAGATTATAAATGTAGGTGAATTATTATTATAAAATGTCACAATTACATTCATTTTGGTGTTGACAATAATATAACCACCTTAGGATCCAATAATAAGGCATATCCTTTCTCCCTCTATTGCAGGTGCTAACCACCCATTTTGTATTAACCTATGTAAGAAGGTCTCTTCCTACCTCCTTGTAAACCCTTATTATCACATAAAAAGGGTAAATAGAAGAGACTTTATATGATCCTAAAGAATTATAATTAGAATTAAGTTGTGGATGGAATCCAAAGGCTAAAGAATCATTGAATATCTTTCAAAAGGTTGATTTATAAATAGATTTTAAGACTTCAATTCTCAGTCCTCTATATACTCATATTATAAAACAAGAACAAGTTCAATAATTAGAAAAAGTAAGTATGAAAATCAATAGTATGATGGTCACATTAACTACTTTAGTTGTCCCACATATGGTCATTTTAACATCTTCTCCACATAGCTTGGTATAGTTCACAATTTCCCATGTTTCAACAACAATCCTTATAATTTGCACAACTTATTAGCATTAAATTAGTATAACATATACTACAGATCTATATTATTTGACTAACATTAACCCTATAATTAATCCCATGATTATTTTACATACATTAGTTGATAAATTTATATAAATTATAACACAAGCTATGATTACACAACCAATTATTTCCACACTTGATTTAGAAACTTCAGTCACTAGTCTAACTTTTGAGGAACTAATATCCCAATAATTGTTTTAACATATCCCCTATAGGCCCATATCCTCACCCAATTGGGTGTGTCTATTACATGGTTCTCCCAATATATTTAAAAATTATCTTAATCTATGATTCTCTTTACCTACTAAATATGTCATTAGGACCCCTCCCCAAACCAAGATCTCTAAGGAGATGTTGTTCATCCAATTTTTTCCTTCATTATCTATATCTTGTCATTCCTATTCACCACCTCCTTCTATCCTCATTCCACCTCCGTAAATTACTCCCTATCCCTCCAATCTCATGAATCCTCCATAAATCATTATACCCCTCACCTCTTAGACCTTTCCCCAAGACATTTTAGTAATGCCCATATGGATATAGAAAATTCAAGAAAAAAAATCATGCAAGATTTGGTGATCACTAAGGAGCCAAGGTTGAGCATAGATTTTTATGATATTTCAACTAAAAAGTGTGAGTTGAATGACATTAATAATTAGATAAAATCCTATGTATCTTATCATTTACACATAAAAGTAAAACTAGATATGTGGATGAAGATGAGATCCATGAAGACCCTATTTCCATGGTAGATGTTACTAGGGGAGTCTTAAGTAAAATATTTCACTGAATCAAATAGAATAAAAAATATTTGAGGTATAATGTATAATATAAAATCCAAAATATATAATCAATAATGTACATAGCTCAACCAAAATCTTTAATAATTTAGTATGCTTTATCCAATAATCATGGGTATAATCATACCCATAGTGGAATAATGTGGTAAATTTTTATGAATATTTGAAAATTTTGGATTCCAAATGAATTTTTATTTACAAGGTATTAATGGAAACATAGTATCTACATCTCAACTTTTTATAACTTCCAAATATTTTTTTATTTGTAAATTATGTCACTAGCAAGAGAAGTAAATTGATGGAATGGTATAAACAAATGTTGAATATAGTTGAAAAAATGACAAGACAATAACATAAGGCCATTCATATTTTGGTATATATTTACATAAATTACATATACACTTCTCTAAGTTTAATTTTAACCAAACCATTTTTGGTAGTTTGTTTTGGACTATGGCCAATAACTTCAAAACATAGATTGAAAGCATAATTTTAAAAAGTAGTAACCAAGTGATTTAGTTGATCAGTGTTACCATTGACAAGGTGGCATAATAAAAATCATAGTGTAATTTTTAATAGCCTTAATAGACTTAAAAATTAAATAAATTAATAAGATCCCAATTTTTCTTAAGCTTCTTATCATTAACTTTGAAGCTATCGAACTAGCATTTACAACATGTATGACTAAATATGAAAAAATATAAGAATAGGGGCATTTGGCCAACCAGGAAAGAACTCCATCTTCATTATATTGAGTTATTATGACCATTATTTCTTCTCCTCAGTATACTATTATCTACACTCCTACAAGGCCTGTAATGGTGACCCTACCTTCTATGACCATTCCTGCATATGCTAAATGAAGACCAACTACAGTTAAAAATATAGTAGTACCTCCAAGAACTTTAGTCACTACATCTATATAATAATTTTATAATATAGGTTCCACATCATCATCCATGCTCCTAACTTATTTTTTATTGACTCGTTTTAACTATAATCTAGTCTAGTTCGAGTGCAGTCTCAACTAGCAGTGCTACCCATATTTAGTGAATCAAATAATGGAGTCCCTTTTTTACCTAGTTATTTATATATTTTTACATGATAAAAATATATAAATTAATACATTTATTATATAAATTTTAAAATAGGCATATTTAGCCTGATTAGATTAAGAGTTAGTCTTATTTTTGACTTTAAAAGTTTAGACAAGCCTTGAGGATGAGGGTATCTCGTAAAAATTTATATATGTATGTATTTTATCTATTTAAAATTAGAGGGGAATTTTTACATTAAACACAAGAAAATAAATTTTATATGTTTGTTCTTTGAGTTTTGTGAATGTGCTTTCTCTTCCAAATTTTTGTGTTTCATTGGGAAGTTTCCATTATGTTAATAAATTTTTAATAGTCTAAGTGTATGTTGTATGAAGAGATAATATTTATTAGTCTTATCCATTATTTGGTTATAGATCATAAATATAATTTATTAGTGAAATTAGATATGAATATAAATTTGGTACTAAAAACATCATTCTTTATAGTCATTGGATCATTTTGTAATTAATTCCTTAGACTCTTCATTATGTTTGATTATGTTCTATGTTTTTATCTAGTTAATAGAAGACATTGGTTGATGGCATGTGTTTAACTTAATAAAATAATTTTTCTTGGAAGGATTTAATCTCAAATAATATCATATTACCCCCTTATTGACTACATTACCCTTCCATAATTTTAATATTTATTTTTACTTTTTCACCTTAATTTAGATCACCCATCCATGTCAAGAATAATTTAGATTGATAATTATATATCTATAATATCTGAATCATCTGTGGTAAATAACCATTCCACTCACCACTATTAAACCACATGGTTATTTATATAAGTGAGACCCATAACTTGTGCCTTGAATTGAATCTTTCACAATTCCAAAAACATTAGTAACCCTCCCTTGATAACCCTTAGTGTGAATAAAACCTAAAACAATAGTATATCCTAGGGACGTTACTCTCAAATTACTCAAAACCTAGGTTAATGGGCTATAGGCATGGTTCTACCTCTATAGTTAATGATAACAAATATTGGGTTGACACTAGTTAATGAATGAGAAAGTATACATAAGAGTCTAAAAATAATTCAAACCCTTGACTAGATCACCCTTTATCCTCATTATTTTACTTGTATTGTCTTCCTCATTAGTATATTTTATTGTTTCATTATCTATTTTTTAACATGGGTGTAGCATATGCATGTGTTACTATTAATGAATCATGACGTTTCTTAAAACATCTTACATTTACTTAAAACATTATACTCATTCTGTCTTTTCTTGGATTAGATATAAAACAATTAAATAAACTCGATCTCATGCTTTACCTCTTTCCATTAATCTAAATGTTTTTTCTCTCATATTGTGTCATAAAGTTGTTCCTATAATATTTGTTATATATTCAATAACATGGGAACAACAGATCACTTATATCATGCATTTTTTCCCACATGATCTCTTATCACCTACCACTCATCCTATCCATTAGCATTTCATGGTCCTTGTTTCTAAACTTGATGTCAAAACCAAACATCCTAAAATCAATATTATGTTAGAGAACATCTAAAAATGATTAATTTAATTCTCTATATTTATTGAGATGAACTAAATAATCAACTTCTACTAGCCCTTCCCTTGTTTTCATTTATTCCATTATATTTATCCCTATTTTAAAATATTAATTTAAATATAACCCATCCATTACTACAACCAATGTTTCCATTGAACAATCCCTTCTTCCATTGCAATCAAAACTAGATACTATTGATAAAACCATCTCTCATGTTATCACTTCCTTATATTCTAGTATCTTATTACATAATGTATTGGCTCCTCAAATTTCATCCTATCCTCTCCCAAATGGATTTGTGGCTCCTAATATTACTCGATATGAATAGAAATGTGATACTAAAAAATATATCTATGCCTTCTATGTAGCTTGTATAGATTATGTAGATAATGAAATATTTTTAATTAATTTCTTTCCATACATTTTAAAAGATTATGCTCTCATATGGTTATATTATCTTCCTATTAAATCTATTAAATCTTTCATTTTTAAAAAAAAATCATTTTGGTCACTTTTTATATCAATATTGGTGACAAATTATCATATGCTCAAAGTTTCAAAGATCAAAAAAGGTCAAAATGAGACAGTGATTATGTTCTAAGATACAAGACTATTCTTGCCAAAATTACAAATCAAATGAGTGATAATTATTATTAAGATATTTTTACTCAAATTTTACTTAATCCTCTTCAAAATTCTAACATTTTAACAAGTTTAAATCCTATGATGAATTATGCCACAAAGATAAAGTGTGTGAGGTAAAATTCATTATACATTAAATAAGCTAAAGTATAACTCCAAATATCATTCTACTTTAACAATCAAATTTCAAGGCAATCCTAATTATAAGATCAAATATAATGATATAAAAAATGAGGATAAAGTTAAAATAAATTTTATATCTCAAACATCACTTCATCTTAAACTAAAAACTCCACCAAGGAGGTAATTCTCAAGAATACCTTCACCTCCTTGTGTGCTACTACAAAATCTTCTTGAATTTCATGTTATTACACTTCCTCCACCATTCAAAATAGACCCATATAAAACTCAATATACATATTTTTATTGGAATCCATTTTTTTATTATCATAGATGTTTTGTTACTTATACTAATAGATGTATTATGATCAAGAATAAAATTTAAGATCTCTTTAATAAAAATATTATTGACATTGGTACACCTAATGAGAAAGATAGGCCACAAGTAAATGATAATGCAAATCTACAAATGTATAATGAGCCATTTTCAAATCATGAAGCACAAGCTTAAAATTAAAATTATGAAGTACATTATGCATAAAATGCTCATCCTCATCCATATTTATATGGGAATCCACTTAATATTATCATTGGTAAAGTTAAAATCAAGATAAAATCACCCCATATATTAGATTGGATTATTCTAAAATTATTGATGACAATTATGATAGTCATGAATTATTCATTAGATTATATTTTTTTGTACAAGCAATCCATATTTTAAATATAGAAAATGGATCAAGTGAAAATTTATGCACCATAACACTTATACATTATCTTGGTTATATGGAGTGGGATATATGTTATGTACGGTGTACATATATATTTTTCATAGATTTTTGATGCAGGAGCATCACTCAAACATGTAAATAGGCTTAGGGAAACAACATGTTGTTTGTAAAGGCCTAGAGGCCTTAAGAAGCATGTAATGCATTGTAAATACCTTATGAGTTCTTAGATAGTTTTAATAGTCTCTATTAGGTGTTTTGAAATTGTTCTAGGTGTCAAAAAGTCCCTAGGGGCAAGAGAATTCAAATCATAGAATTTCCCTCCAAAAACATTGATTTGAAAAAATCAAATTCTAAAAAGAGGCAAGTAAGTGCTAAACCTCACATAAGGGGTTCATGAAAGTAAAAACAACTTGTAAATGTGTTCCTACCTTAGTAAAAACATCTCATTACCTAATCCCCACGTTTGAAGGGGGAGAAAAGCCTAATTTGTCAAGATAAAGAAGCAAGTTGGCAAGTTGTTAAAAATTGAGAAATCAAAGGAGAAGATCATGGGCAGTTTTAAGACCATTCTAAACAAAGAGACTTTGTTTCTACTGATGAGGAGTTAGAATAAATAGGTTTATGAGGCCTAAATATATATGATATAGGCTTTAGGAGTCATTTATAAGGATTGAAGTAAGATTCAATAACTATCAAGTTCATTGTTTGAAGTTTAGGTGTATTATAGACCTTTTTAGGTCCTTCTACATAGAGGTGTGAATTGGAATACATATGGGTTTGTAGTAGACGTTTGAAATAAATAAAATAAAGGACAAAGCCACTGAATTGCCCATCTGGAGTGCCTGAGTGTGAATGGTATGTATTGATCTTTTAATGCATGTTCTTGGTGCAAATTTAAGTGTTTGAGCTAGAATAGCCTCATGGGATGATGTTAATGGGTGTTTGATTAGTTTGTGAATAATGATAAGGTTCATAGACATAATTAAAAGGTGATTTTTAACTTTTTTAGTCCTTGTGATACTTAAGATTCAGATTTGATAATGTTTTCTTTGGTTGAAGCCTGCTAAAACAAGTTTCTATGCACTAGAGATCATGCAAAGGTTATAGTTGGGAAAAAAACACAAATTATCAAGCATTAGTTTCAAAAGAGAAAAGTTTAGGAATGTTATTATAGATCTTTAAAATTAAAATTTAAGTCTTGAAGGGAAAATGTGTTCAAGTTATAAAATTATTTGTAAACAGCCTGCTTGCTGTCCTGAGAATTCAGTTTTGAGAAAATTGTGTAATATGAGAAAATTCATACATGATTAACCTTAGGTGCCTAAAGATAAAATTTTTAGAATAAAAAAACATAAATTTTTAAGTTGGAATGATGTTTTTAAATCCTGTTATGCTCAAGATATGTAATTTTTCCTTTCCAGGCCTGTCTCGGACTCTGCAAAAGTTAGTTCATTTTGGAGAAAATGCTAAAAATGGAGTTCTAACCCTTGTAAGAAGCTGAAACATGGTGAAAATTTTTGTTTTTTGAAACCATAGACGATTTAGGTGTTTTGGAAGTGGTACCATCATTACAGTATGGATTTGTCTCATAAACCAAGAAGTTGAGCTTAAGGATAAACAAGAAGAGGTCAAGTGGGTTGAAGGAAATGATATTTCCATTGATGGTGGAGACTTGAAACTTTGGAAGAAGCATAAGAAAGATAAATTGTGTCTAAAATTTTGATTGGTTTATTTTAACACTCAGTGTATATTTTCAGATTTGAAGATTTGCCTGTTTGGAAGGCTACAAGGCCTAGAAGCCATTTGATCCATTTTGATAGAGAAGTCAGTTTTTAGGGTATGATAACTTGCTCAATTATATGGTTTGGTATTGTTAAGGTTTTTTCAAAGTTATAGAAGCATGGAGAATAGGTATTTAGTGTTTGATGCCTCATATGGCTTAAGAAGACAAGTTGCCTTGTGTTGATTGGTGCATGCTTGAAGAGATGGTAAGAGAGAAATAAGATGTTGATGTTTTTCTTGATTTGAATGAATTCTAATCAGTATTGATAGACAATTAGATATTTTATTAACCCCTCATGAAGTGTGATTGGCCATAGAACATCGAAAAAAGCTTATAAAATATCTTGATCAAGCAGAGAACAAGTGAGGCCTCTGCATCAATTTTTATGGTCACACATAAGATACTCTTGGACATATCTTATTTCATTTTTAGGTGGTACATCTCATATTTACCACTCTCTTTTCTTATTATTACCAAGTACATGTGTCTTTGATATGTTATTAGGGAGAACTTGGTAACAAAAAATCATAGTAATTATTTCTATAGTTTACAAGTGTTTAAAGTATATTCATGATAGTGAAGTAATTAAAATTTTAGGGAATCAATATGAATATCCTACTAAACCATGGGTACCCACTCCTATTACACAATAGTTGGTTGGCATAGTTATTAATCAAATTGGTAATGAATTATTTTATAGAGCTATTCAAGATAATGATTTAAATTTAAGGAAGAATATGTCAAAATCAATTTTTACACATACTTATGAGCATGGTAATATTTCAATTTCTTTAACTAAGTATGATCATGAATATAGTACAGTTTATCCATATACTATTGAGCATAATATGATTCAATAGGAACATGATGATTTAGATATAAAGAGAAAGATAGATACTCCTAAGCACAAAATTACATATAATTCATGGTTTATATCTAACATCACACCATAAGTTATGCAGAAGGCTGCTCAAATGGTAGAGTTTATTGCATCATTTTTCTCCCGTACACAAGGATACATGCTTAGATAGATGTATGGGTAGTGATTTAGAGGGTTATTTTAAAACATATATCTCTTATTCATATTTATAGGGTTATTTTATAGTACATGTTTATCCTATTATTCACAAGAGTTTGCTTGTTCCTATCAAAGATATGGATATACATATGAGCATCCTATTGATGTAATCATTGGTTGGATCCATGGTTAAGTTGAGGATATTGATTAGCTTCCTTATATAATACCTACTTAAACTTAGTCTCTTTGCTTCTTTATTTTTTTTATTATTTCATCTACACCTACTCCATTACTTATTTTAGTTTTGAGCTCTATTCTTCATTGTGGGGACATCACATTTTCCTTCATTTTGATCTAACTTTACTTCACTAATCTATTAAGGGTTGTTTGATTCTACCCTTCCTTCTTACATTTTAGAACTTTTTTTTTACTATGTATTCCCAAAAATTTTCATGTTTTGATTATGCATTATTTACTTCACAAATATGGAAAAAAATCAAAATCATTCAAACATGTTAAAATGTATAAAAATCAAAAATATTTTTGTAAAAATAAAAGCTAGGATCTCTAGGAATACTTTCATGTTTCTAGATTACATTTTTTCATATGTCACGTATATTTATTGTTTATTCAACAACATATTTCATTATATTTTCAATACATTATGATTCTCATAAGGTATTTAGCTATGAAATAGGACACATTTTTATCTAAAATGTCAATATTCATACAAAGAGGAAGTAGTCCTGATCAAAAAATAATACATACATTTAATTCAGATAAAAGTTCACTAGTTGGAGAACAATGAATTGCATCCCTATCCTCTACTAAGTTCATGTCACTATGCATTTTACATCTCTAATTTCAATTTCAACATAGTCATTAGGACTTATATAAATTCTAATCATAGAAAGTAAATCACACTCAGATATCACTTAGATTTCAAGATTAAGGCATAATTTTCCATGCTCTCAGTGTTGAGTTATCCCTTTACCCAATGACCTTGCTTAGTTGGGCATTTTCAATTTCTCTGCATAAGTTATTTTATAGGTTTTATTTATCCACACTCTCTTTATGTTGACCTATAATGAAAATTTATTGTATCTTTTTCATTCATAATTTACATGTACCATGATGAATATGATATTCACTAACATGAACATATATAAATATGATCAAAATATGTTATTTTCTATTTCTACATTCTTCTTTCATATACTTATTTCCTTACATCCTATGCATCAATTTGTTTACTTATTATATGTGTCCTTTAGCCTTATGTATGTTTAACATACACCATATTTATTATATGGCATCATCATTCCTTATGTGTATGGCCTTTAGCCTTTTATGTTTACGTGATATTCACATGTCCCTTATATTTATCCTTTGGTCTTAATGTGTGACATTTATACATGATTTTTAACTCTTTTCAACATCTTACATGTCCATTATATGTGTAATTTATGCCTTCTCACATGACATTGTGTGACTTTGATTACATGTTTATTATTTAATAATGTGGTGCAATTATGCCTATCATGCACTAATAAGTAACTATTACATGTGTATATGGTGATATGATACATATCATGCAAATATTATTTATGTTCTTCAATGTCTTATCCATTCAAATACATGTTTACAATACATATGAAATATTTTCAAGTTATTTTCATGCTTCATACACTACTTTAATTCTATATTCAATTACAATGATTCAATGCAATACAATATTAAAAAAAATCATATGCTTCAAAGTTACATATTTTAGATAAACACATCTCAAATATTCACATGCTATTACTTGATTACATATTTCACATATCCACATTTTATTTTGTGAAAAGTCACTTATAGGAAATTTACATCATCTCAAAAGACTGGGATCACAATGGGCTTATGTCTAAGATATTACAAGCACTCCATTTAATATTTAACAATTTACAATATACAAAATCATAATTTTTATATTTTTGGGGCATTCAACTTGTTTATGCACTCCATCCTTACATCTACTTGAGCACAAATACACTTGTGGTAAGTGAGTTATAAGATTTTAAAAAGAATAAATTATCACATTATATATTAAAGGGGACATGGTATGAATTCATTTCAAGCTACTACTTAAAAAAATTCAATGTTGTCTTTTTCAAAGTATCAAAGTTTTAAGAATTTACAATTTAGATCTAGATATGTCTACAACAATGTGATTCATATTTTTAAAATTGGACCACATTTAAGTTTAGTTGCATTCCAAATCTTGGTTGCACTTTAGAAATCCATGAATTGGTTCCCACCTCTGCTTTTCATTTTGGCAAGCGAGCCATGTTTTGAGCTTAGTGACACTCCATGTCTTGGTTTCACTTTATCAAGCCACTTTGTTGGTTACCACTTATTCAAAATCAATACATGGTAATCTATTAGTGTTAGAGAATATGATTATTTTAATCCAAAAATCATCATTGATTATTAAAATTTAGAATTTATCATTCTCAATTTCCTATAGGTTCAATACTTCTCCACATGCTTCAATAATGGGGTATTCACATTTACATGAATAAGAAAAAGTGTGTATAACACTCCGTTATTACATTTCCTTTAATTTAGTAATTTTATGTATCACTAGAATAAAGGAGGGAAATATGTAGAGACTAAAATTTTATGAATAAATGCTTGAAAATTTTTGTCATTGATATCTTTACCTTTATTTTTCAATTTTCCACTCTAATAACCTACAATCTCTAAATAATCCTTCAAAGTCATGTAATTACTATGCATATATACTAGACCTCCCTATTTTTTTCCTATGTATCCCTATTCAACATGTAATTCACTATCACTTTGGTTTTATAATCCTATATTACTTATTATAAATATCACACCATCAAAAAATATGTATTGTGTCCTTATCTTATAGTGCATATTAACCCACAGTGCTCTAACAGTCATATTTTCAAAACTAGACACTTCATATTGACTCACCTACATAAACTAATAGGTTAGTTATCATAAACATTGTGAAGATTCACCTATAAAATCACTTTAAAGATTACACTTTAAACTCCTCTTTCTCTTTTACTATCACTTACTAAAAATATAATTATTCTATAGTTTCAAAATCATCTATATGATGAGTCAAAGTTGTTATTACAATTTTTATATAATACCACGGTCCCTAACCAAGACTAAAATTATTTTACTACATGATAAGGACATAATTTTTCAAGTGTTATAATAAAATATTTTTCATTTTATTTACAACATATTCCCAATAGAGAAAACTAAATTATTCTAATTTATCTAGGCTATGTAGGCAACACTCATTCAATAAGGGATTTTTTAAGGATAACTCGGTCATATCCCATTTCCCCATTTCCCCTAATTTTGAATTTGATCTCTCTTATTTTATTTTTAGGATTAGGGCATCATATTTATAATTATTATACACATGAAATAAAACTCTACAAATAAATAACTCACTTATAAACAATGGAGAACAAGCCTAGAGTTTTAGATCCAATGCATGATTTATTTGGATAAAGTTGTAAGAGTACACACCGATGCACTACAAGCCTTTCCACCTTCTAATACCTTTTTCTAATATATATTAGATATATAATTTTTTATGAATCTATGTTTTTATTTTATTATATAAAATTAAATTTAGTCTAAAGATAATGTAGGATGAAAATAAATTATTTTTTAAGGATATTTATCTAACCCTAGCCCTAGTTTATATTTTTATAAATTTACAACTTCTATATATATTTTTTATTTTTATTTAATATATTTTACCTTATTTAACTTTTTAGACCATATTTTAATATTTTGTGTTCCAAATTAGAGTTATTTTTTTATTCTAATTAATTCTAGTGTAAGTATGAAACTAAGCATGATGTTTCCATGGATGTATTTGATAACTATTGAAATAAAATATGTGACTTGGATTGAGATGTTTATGTATGTAAATATGACTTTAGTTAGATTTAATATTACACAAATGTTAGTATCAATATCTAATATTAATTAATATGTGCATTCATTATCCATTCATTCACATACGATGTACAAAGTGCATATATATATATATATATATATATATATATATATATATATATATATATATATATATATGTATATATATATATATATATGTATGTATATATATATATATATATATATGTATATATATATATATATATATATATATATATATATATATATATATATATATATATATCTCACTCACACACACACACACACAGATATATATATATATATATATATATATATATATATATATATATATATATATATATATATATATATATATATATATATATATATATATATATATATATATATATATATATATATATATGTCTTAACTATATGCATTTTCACTCTTATCACTATATTATTTATCTCATTCTATATTCCAAATTATGCTCTTATGACTCTATCTATATATCTATCTATACCTCTCTTAATAATTTTTTTTTGTTCTTATTATATTCACTTCCACACTATTATACATCATAACATATCTTTTAAAATCCAAACATTTAATATCTTTACTAATATTTATGTTTGGTAACCCTTGATTTACACTTATTCACCTTCTTAACTAATAGTTAGAGAATATTTTATTATATACCATAGTATATATGTATTTGAATTACATAATGGTTTATATATTCTTGATCCAAATGATTATAACATGTCATAAAGCTCCATATGATACCACACTTCTATTATAATGAGAGTATAACTGCTATAGTGTAATGAAGTATGATTCTATCCTACACACTATGTGTTTTAGATCTTATGATTCTTCTTAAGAATCCTACCAACATTTACCTAACCTTTATAAATTTGTCTCATCATAAATACATATTTCAATTATAATTGTAATAACAACCTAATATAACATGTCTACCTTATACCACTATGCAAAAATGATATATAACTTTCACTGTGGAAGGGTAATTGATCAACAACTAGAATATTAGATGTCTAGCATAAGATAACATAATACACTTACCTGACTCACCCAACTGGATTTATATGATAATTTCACCCCTCATAAAAAAGAATCCTTCTTTAGTTTTTGTTATTTTAAAAACCCTAAATTAAATGTGATAATGTTATGCATGCTCATGATGTTAGTCATGTGCTCTAATCTTATCTTAAGTTATCACAGTACTTTTGCAATGAAAATATAGTTCCTCAAATACCTTTTAGAAACACTTTGTCTCTTATAATTGTAATAAAGATAACTATAATATGAGGTGAATATATTCAAAGCTTTGATGCTCCAAATTATATGATATGAATTTATAAGTCCATATAAACCTTTACATATGGCTACTGTTATGCAAGTTTGTCTATATATCCACATATGTTATACCTAATGCATGTGTGAGAATTATATGGTATATACAAATTATTTTCTAACTTTATGAATAATCCAACCACCATTTCATCCCATTTTGAAACTTTATCTTATCCTTGAGACTTACCATAGCAATATGTTATTTAATGATTTTCAGCTTGGTTGTCAATTCATATATTTTAATTAATTATTTTTTTATTTTTTTGTATTTATATTTTATTTTAAAAAAATGTTTTTTATTTTTTATATTTTTCCTTTTTGTGTATTTTTTCAAAATTATTTCAACTTTTTAATTTTTTTTTCAAAATTAATTTGAATTTTAAATTTTAAAAAAAATGTTTTTACCTTTTTCCCTTTTATATTTTCCACATATTTTTTTCTTATTTGTTTTATATGCATGTAGTTTCGTATCAATAAATCTATTATTTTTATTTCTTCTTCTACTTCCCAATATTCCCATGTTTTTCCATATTTTTCTTATCCTCTAATAAAATATACTCTTATTTGACTTCTTGTGACTAGGATATGTACTTATTTTTATCTCCCCCTAGTTCTAATGTATCCTTATAATATCATTATATCTTTATCTTAACTAATTTTTGATCTAATTCATTACTCAGGAGATATTTCACCAGAACTTTGTGTGCTATGATTGTATTAACAAATCATGATTTTAGTTATGGTGGTGTTAATCTAAAGACAAATAAATAAACAAAATACACATGTAATCATAAAAATGATACAAATAATTTTGAAAATAATATAATGAAATCAATACCTATATTAATTGAAATAGGTGTGTTACAATCTCACCAAAAAAGATGAACTTGGATTCCATCAAGTTTTACCACCTCCATGTTAACTCCACTCACTATCCCTTCCAATAAAATTTATATGAAAAACTTCACATTTATACAACCCAATAGTTTAATTGAAACTATATACATGACACCATTATTCTAATTCTATCTTTCCTTTTATTTATTCCTTACTATCTCCTTTTATTTCTCCTTGTTGTATCTTTGTGTGTCTTCATTCTTGTCTTCCTCATATCTCCCTTATTTTGCCTTATCATGTGTGATGATGAGGGTACACATCCTTTTATATAATCTCAATGCATTACATTTCATCCCAAGTTATGAAAATAAATCCTCTTCAACCAATTAGAATAAATATCTCAACTATCATATTTACACATAGGCTTATCACTTAGGTAAGATTATCATTTGACATGGAACAACCTAAAAAATAGAATTTTACTTAATCACCTACCAAATAGAATTCATACCTAATCAACTTTCCCTATGCTTCACCTAATAATAGACCAAATATTCAAATATAATTATTACATCATTCTTTTGTAATAATTACAAATATAATATTATTTACTTAGGACTGCTTTGACCCTAGTGATTTACTTACCATAACAGTGATGTTTTCACATTACCATGATAATTTATGAAAAATAATTAATTTTACTATGGATCATTATTTTCACAATATTCCCTAAAATATTTTGACTATTACCATCAACTATTTACTTTTTACTTTATCACATTATATGGTGTATATTACTATTTTATGGTGGGCACTATTGAATTGTAATGGATGTTACTAACAATTACACTTTACATCAGAATAATTTCAAACATTCCAACTAATGAGAATTAAATTTCAGAGGGAAAATATTGTTGATAAAAATATATGACATATTTTTGTTCCATGCACTTCTTTGATTCTTTATTTATATTATAATAGGGTGGCACCTTTCCAAACTCTTACCAACTTGCACATAAATTAGTACTACCCTATGAATCCATGATAAATGGTCCTCTAAATATCCTATATTCACACATAAATATCCTCTTGTAATAAATAATACCTATTTATTTTGGGTTTACAATATCACCCCTAGGTTTATGTTATCTTTGATAGATATAGGAACCTTCCAATTTATGTGGAATAAAGTTTTAACATTTTTCTTTGGTATTTTATATCATCATGATATATATATATATATATATATATATATATATATATATATATATATATATATATATATATATATATATATATATATATATATATATATATGACTTAGGTTTTTCATTCTTTAGGATATTATGGTCATAATTTTTTACTTCACAATCTTTGCTCAAGTTGGGAAATTTTCTAATTGTGTTTGTGCCAATAAACTCCACTTGGTTGATTTTATCTTGA
This sequence comes from Torreya grandis, assembly GCA_037957365.1. NCBI lineage: Eukaryota > Viridiplantae > Streptophyta > Pinopsida > Cupressales > Taxaceae > Torreya > Torreya grandis. The sequence goes on along the minus strand of JARHVA010003036.1, from coordinate 975,896 downwards.
TCATCACATTATGATGTGGTCCATGTGGAGGATATACATATTTCTAATGATAAGTGGACTATCACTCCCTTTCCTTCCATTATGATTTCTTTAAATTTTTACTTCCGTATATCACTTCAATCTATGAACCATTCCAAATATAGTAAAATTGTATATAGTGCATTATTTTCATATATTTTTATGTCTTAAAAATAAATATTTTTATTAATATACATGAAATATACCTTCTCACCAATGTTTACATAAATGGGAGATCCATGGGTCCCATTTTCTAAATTAATGTCATATGTTAACATATGTAATGAGGGTTTTGCTAAAATGTTCCAAACATGACCATAATATACAATAAATATATTACTAATTTTGTCTTAGGTTTGTCATTCTTTAGGATATTATGGTCAAAAAATTTCAATTCTCAAAATATTTCCCATTTACATGCACATCGAATATTATATCTTTTTTCTTCCATTTACATGTTGTTTTTAAAAATAATTTTATTTCCCAATTTTGCATTTATCTTAACCCATCATATCTTCTTCCCTTTTTATATTAAGAGTTAGTACTCACACTTGTGATAAGTGGATATTTTTTATGTGAGTGGTTAGGATATTATTTAGTTCCTATCTCTTTGTTATTAGGAGATCAAGAAGCCTATATATATGTAACATGCCATATTGAATAATGTAGTATGATTGATTAAGATAATTTCACACATTGGATATTTTATCAAAAATTTGATATATAAGTAGGTTTCATTAGAATAATATCTAAAAGATAATTTGATTTTTAAGTAGGTAGATAAAGGCTATGTAGGGAAAAGAATTTACAAACCCCATTATTTGTCAATCCTCCATTCTTTTATTGTTGATGTTGAAACAACGACCAAATGCAAACCTTATTATCCTTTGTTTGCCATAATAATCAATTAATAAATGTATTTTTTAAGTTATATACTATTTTTGACACTGTCCTTATAGCCATGAATGTTTAGTATGGAGAAATAAAACATTCATGCCAACTATTTGAAAAAAATTCTAAATAAAATGTAAATGCATGGCATTTAGACCAACTCAATTATTATTATTTTGCAAAGAAATTATACTAGTTTTTTCATGTTGCATTCTTAGAAGTAATGTTGAAATATAAATTATGTATGATTAGGAGGTGTTTCATTTGTATAAATTTATCATTTTTATGTGAACAAGCAATCAAATATGAAGCTTGTGGTACTCATATTACTTGTTGCACTAGGTGTAGAAATGTCCCATCTGTAAAGGACCCATAAAAAACTAGTCATGAGGTTAACCATCAGTAAAGTGCATATTTATTTTCCAAATCTATGGATAACATTGTTGAAAGTGAAGACAAGAAAAAACATAGAATAATAAATATGTGTTTACAGCATGGTATTATGGGATCACATGAATAATGGCTATCAAAAAAATAATTTTGTCTGGGGAAGTAAAGAAACTTTTGGTTTTTTTTTTGTATGTGATCTTTTCCTCTGACATTAACATGTATTTTTTGAGTACATTAGTGGCCCCCCACTAATCTAAATGAATTTTATGAAGTCGAAGCCAAGAAATAATATAAATTCTAAGAGAAAGAAGAATCAAAAAATGATATGGGTTTTAGTTTTTTAAATTAGAGTTCCTAAGATACATTGATAGATGATTCACATATTTTGTAATGTATGTAAACTAGTTATTTTAGTTAACATATTCTTTTTTATTTTAGGTTTTTAGAATATTATACTTGTTAATTATTTTTAGGTTATTTATCAATGTTGTTTTGTTATGTATGTATCATTTTATATTTTGGGTAGTTTATTGCTTTATTAGTGCTTATCGATATTAATGTGTAGATTTAAATTCATGTGTCTCATAGTGTTATCATCATTTCATGTGATCTAGTTATAATTTTATGTTTTAGCTACTAATTTTCTTTAATTTATATTTTCTTTGTCATGAATATTGGTTCTACATCAATATTGCATCTTTAGTTCATCTATATTAAAATAAGTGTTTAATATATACTTTTAAGTCAACATTTTTTATATTTTATGTGTCTATCATATATTACCAAAAGTATTAAATAATCCTATGTTTAAATCAATCATGTACAATGATCTTCAATGTATTTTTCCCCTTTTTGTCAAATTGACATTATCAAGTGAACCTGACATATAATTTTTGGAGATGTTTTTATTCACCCATATATGCATTGTGATGTACGGGGGGGGAGGAGGGTTGGTTTGGCACGTTGGTATTCACATTTGTGGTGAATGGTTATGAGATCATTTGGTGAATATCTCATTATTATTAGGAGATTAAGAGGCCTATATAAAAGTGGCCTGCCATATTTAATAATGTATTATGATGGATTAATAAAATTAGAGAATTTTTATCTCACACATTACAATTTTTCTCCAACATTTTTCTTTTTTGATTCCTCATCTGAATCAGTAGATAAATTTCCTAGTATTTCATTTATTACAACACTTCCCAATTTTTTACTTTTTTATATTTTTTTGGTCTCTGAGATACCACTTTTCCAATATATTTCATTTATATTTCCTTTCCACTATCATAATAAGTATTAGGTGGTTTTGTTTTATGTATTTCACTACATCTTTGCATCATTTTTTGGGAGTGTAGCACCCATTTTAGATGATTTTTAGATTTTTAGGGTATCATGTGTATGAGGTCTCTTATGTTCTTGTTCCCATTTTTTTATTTTACTTAGTTATGGGAAAATTTAATGAATCGGGTGTACCCCTTTCCTATTAGAATAGAAAATGTCCATGATTTCCTTTCATATAGTTTCTTGCAATTTATTACTACATTTAAGGAATGTGATCATCTATATCTTGGTTTTATCCCCTTCTTAATTAGTATCTTCCTTCTTAAACACCTATATTATCCATTTGGTATCCTTCAAATTACTTGCTTATTTTCCTCTGTATTATTAACCTTTGTACCCATTTCAATATTGATTTTTCAGACCTTGTGATCCCATACTTGGCTATAGTTCAAGTGGTATCTAATATTGTAATTAGGATTGATAAACTTGTCTCAAAGGGGTTAATTATAACTCTTAACTATTTGTGGTATGTGTTGATAATATTCTTCTCTCCCTCTATACTTATCTCATTAACTTTCCATATTACTCACTTCATATTAGTTACTATATAAAACCTATTCTAATAATGGGAAAATTGTCAAATCATGGTGGATCGAATTTCTTAATAACCCACACCATATCCTTTATTTATATGGTTTCAATGATATTTTTCTAAATGTTTCCACTCTTATTTATATCTTGTAATATGGGCACTATACTTCCATGTGTCTCTCATTTCCACATACAACACACCATTCTTTCACTTTATAAAGT